>SJYC01084392.1:0-18184 GCA_006408675.1 Madoqua kirkii | reverse complement strand
GGTTGACACGCCTCCCCTCTGGGCTATATAAGCAATCGCTTTCCCTGCATCGGGGCCCTCGCCACTTCCTAAAAGAGCTGTAACAATAAACCTGCGTGTCAGAAGAATCCTGTCTGTGGCGTTCTCCTTATCGGCGAGGCGGGCGACCACAATTACCTTCAGACAATTCAGACAATTCAAATAAGTGATAATAGCCCAGTCATGTGTGATTATGCTACAATGAAGATACGATGGCACAGGTGTAAGTATCAAAGTGGTGGAGTGCACAGGCTCAGCGATGAGACTGCCTGGATCTGCATCTTACCACTTGTGTGAGGCTCAGCACACTTAACATCTCTGTGAAATGGAGCAGGGACGACGGTCCCTACCTCACAGGGCTATTACTGGATCATCCTGAATTTCTATCACTTTGCAATGTATATTTTTAGTATCTGAAAGTTAGAGTGTTCTTTCCAAAATAAATACATTTTGTGTGAGGGCTGTTTTTTTCCCGTAGTCCCTGCCATGTGGCCTAGGGATCTCAGTTCACTGACCATGACTTCACCTGTGCCACCTGCACTGGGAGCACAGAGTCTTTAACCACTGGATCACCAGGGAAGTCTCTGGGGGCGGCTTTTTAATCAATTTTAGTCTTTTAGGTTAATCTTTTTAAAAAAATTTATTGAGGTATAGTTGATGTACTATATTATATATATTAATTATAATACTATATTTAATCACATAATTTTCAGGTGTACAACACAATGATTTACATTTTTTACAGGTTATACTCCATTTATGTACAAGCTGGATTTAGAATTTCACCTGTGCCACCTGCACTGGGAGCACAGAGTCTTTAACCACTGGATCACCAGGGAAGTCTCTGGGGGCGGCTTTTTAATCAATTTTAGTCTTTTAGGTTAATCTTTTTAAAAAAATTTATTGAGGTATAGTTGATGTACTATATTATATATATTAATTATAATACTATATTTAATCACATAATTTTCAGGTGTACAACACAATGATTTACATTTTTTACAGGTTATACTCCATTTATGTACAAGCTGGATTTAGAAAAGGCAGAAGAACCAGAGATCAAGTTGCCAACATTCATTGGCTCATAGAAAAAGCAAGGGACTTTCAGAAAAACATCTATTTCTGCTTTATTGACTATGCCAAAGCCTTTGACTGTGTGGGTCACAACAAACTGTGGAAAATTCTTAAAGAGATGGGAATATCAGATCACCTTACCTGTCTCCTGAGAAACCTATATGCAGGTCAAGAAGCAAGTTAGATTCAGAAATGGTTCTTATATTCAATAATTTTATTTTTTAGATTCCACATATGATGAATAGTACTTGTCGTTCTGAGTTTTTTCACTTAGATGGTGTTGCAAATGGCAAATTTTCATTCTTTTTTATGGCTTAGTATTCCTCTGTGTGTGTGTGTGTGTGTGTGTGTGTGTGTGTGTGTATAAAAACATCTTTGTCCACACATCTGTTGCTGGACACTTAAGAGGCTTCTGTATCTATTGTAAATGATGCTGTTTTGACACTGGGCAGCCTGTACTTTATAGAATGAGTTCTCATTTTCTCTGGATATATGCCCAGGCGTAAAACTACTGGGTCACATGGTAGTTCTATTTATAATTTTTTGAGGACTCTCCATACCATTTTCCATAGTGACTGTACCAATTCACATTTCCATCAACAGTATACTGCTGCTGCTGCTGCTAAGTCGCTTCAGTTGTGTCCGAGTCCGTGTGACCCCATAGGCCAGGCTCCGTCATCCCTGGGATTCTCCAGGTAAGAACACTGGGGTGGGTTGCCATTTCCTTCTCCAATGCATGAAAGTGAAAAGTGAAAGTGAAGTCGCTCAGTCGTGTCTGACTCGTAGCGACCCCATGGACTGCTAGGGTTCCCTTTTCTCCACATCCTTGCCAACTCTTCTTTGTAGACTTTTTGATGATAGTCATTCTGACTGATGTCAGATGGTATCTCAAGTAGTTTTGATTTCATTTCCATTGTAATTAGTGATGCTGAGCATCTTTTCATGTGTCTGTTGGCCATTTACATACCTTCTTTGGAAAAATGTCTGTTCAGGTCATCTGCCTATCTTTTAACCTGGTTGTTTTTTTGATGTTGAGGTGTATGAGTTATTTATATATTTTGGATATTAATCTCTTATCAGTCATATCATTTGCAAATACTTTCTCCTATTCTGTACATTGTCTTTTTGTTTTGTTGTTGGTTTGTTTTGCTGTACAAAAGTTTTTAAGTTTAATTAGGTTCCATTCATTTATCTTTGCTTTCACTTTCTTTGTTTTTGGAGACACCCCTCCCAAAAAAAAACACTGCTGCAATTTATGTCAAAGAGTATTCCACCTATGTTTTCTTCCAGGGTTATTGATTTTATATTTAAATTAATCTCTAATACCCATACTTTTTTTCTCCCCAAAGGATAGAATGAGGAGACTTTGTTTTGTAATAAGACTAGTAGAATTCAGAATAGGAGTTAAACTTTTAAATGAAATCCAATGGGCACTCCTAATTTTTAGTGTCCTAATTAGACATTAGCAACTGAAGTTACAATTTCTTTTAACACTTTAAGTTTCAGTTTCCTCCCTGAAATGCCACTGAGAACAAGCAAATGATAAGCTAAGGTGACTGGGAAGTATTTGTCTGGTGAGCCCAATACAACAGGCATTGAAAAAGAAATATAGAAGACATATGAGTTTAAAAGTGAGAAAGGCTAGGGAATTGCCTGGTGGTCCAGCAGTTAGGACTTTGCACTTTCACTCATGGGGCCCAGATTTAAACCCCATTTGGGGAATTAAGATTCCTGAAAGCTGTGCAATGCAGCTAAACACACACACACACACACACACACACACACACACACACACAAAATGTGAAAAAGGCTAGAAAGTAAAAACTGACTTCCTACATGAGTAGCATGCATTCAGTCTATGTCATTTTTGGTCAACACTCTCTATCAAAGTCCTTATACATTCTGGGCTTTCAGAAAAAGCCAAAGAATCATACTTCAAGAAGCATAAAAATATATTTCAATTATATATTTATATAATTATAAAATGTTAGCCAAAGAAGAAAGTCCTATAAATGAACTTTTAAATTAAGTTTAAATTTTCTTTCTACTTAAAAAAAAAGGCACTATGAAACATTTATACAACTGTACAGAGAAATATGCCCAGCATAATCTGAATTTCCTGATTCTAATGTTTGATAAAACTCAGTATATATTTAACAATCAATTTGTTTTTCAAAAAACAAAAATTTATAAGAAAAAATACATTTTATCTTCCCAAATATTAGTGGTATAAAATGGTATTTGGTTTTCATCAGTCAGAAGCATAACTGCCTTTAACTAAAACTAAATAAAGAAGAATGATACAGACTGGTGAAATTAAAACATATTACAGTATATATATATGTGTGTGTGTGTGCATACATGTGGGGAAAATGTTACATAATCTGTAAGATGAAGTGAAACTTGTATACCCTAATTACATGACAAAGCCTTCCCAGGGTTGCTCAGCAGTAAAGAATCTGCTTGCAATGCAGGAGACAGGTTTGAATCCTGGATTAGGAAGATCCCCTGGAAAAGGAAAAGCAACCCACTCCAGTATTCTTGCCTGGGAAATCCCATGGACAGAGGAGCCGGGAGGGCTACAGTCCATGGAGTAGCAAGAGTCAGACACAACTTAGCAACTAAATAATCATCATGTAACAAAGGGTGAGGAACTTACACTTCTAGATCAGATAATACCTCATCAAAACTTTTTTTTATTCACAGAATAATCCCTTGAAGGTAGTTATTAGATGAAACAGCAAAGGCTTTTATCTGAGGTTTTAGCCCCTTTTATTGACTTTTTCCTTATGATCCTGTCTCAAAAACAAACAATATATATTTTGTGTATTTGTAAACATCAGACCTTCAAGCCATTATACTACAGTCCTTAGAAACACTTCATTTCTTCAGCTCTTCCTGCACACCTGTGTTGGTAGAGGCTTCAGCTTGGAGCTCTTCTGTTTCCCCCTTTAAAGCAGACTCAGCAGGTGCTGGGTGCTCCTGGAGGCTGGATTTCAGGGCATGAGCTGCATAGTTAAGGCTCGTGTTCTCACTCCAATGCCAGTAACCTGAGAAGGGGTTGTAGAGCATTCCCACCACAGTCTGAACTGACAGACCATCTACAAAACATATATCAAACAGAGTATATTTAACAAATATTTACCTTCCACAAGCCAAGAATCTCATACAACTCTCCGTAGTAAAAAAAAAATATTTCTAACTCAACAGACACAAATATTTTGTAACCATTACAGCTCATTCTTTTCTGCAATAGAACATGGTATTTGGAATTTGGGTAAGTGCTCGATAAATGTTAGCCGTTATTAGAAAATACTTGAAGACAACTGACTATTCCAATCAAGCACCTTTAAAATATTTTTTCAGCTCCATTTTCAACAATGTTAACTTGCAGAAATTACTACATTTCTTTGAACAAATAATAGTCTTAGTAAAATCAAGTTTATTGATATACTGTTATATGAACAAAAAGCATGAAACACACATGAATCTAAATATTCCAGAGGAATACTAAATGCCCAATAAATGAACAGACCAATGTTGTTACTTGACAGGAATTCAACAGATAAATCAAGTCCTCAGGAGGTGTAAAGCAGGGCTAGGAATTACAGGGAGCACAAAAATAGATTCACAGTCTTGTCTTCAAGGAGTTTATAGCCAGAAAGATGTTACAGATACCAAAATAACCATGCTCCAAGGCATGTTATAACTGATATGAAACTACATAAAAAGTGACAAGTTCAAAATATAACTGACATGGCAAAGAGTCAGACGCGACTGAGCAACTGATGCACGCACGCACGCACACACACACACACACACACACACGAAGGAATCAGGAAAAATAATATGTAAGATAAGCTGATTCAAGAATGACCTCAACAGGACAAACTGAGGATATGTAAATAAAAGACATTTGTACCTAATCCTTAAATAAGAGAGAGCTAAATAGCCAAAAAGGATTCATTGATCATCTATGATTCGCTTGACCTGGGTTAGGTGCCACAGGTGAGAGAGAAGAGGTGTGTAATACCTAATCCTAACTTTAAGGAATTATGATCTAGTTGAGGAGAGATAACCAACATCCGAAGAAGAGTGGCCTAGTTCATTCAGTACTAGGTTCTGTGATTAATGATTATTGGCACATGAAAAGGCTTCCGTGGGAGCTCAGCTGGTAAAGAATCCTCCTGCAATGCAGAAGACCTCGGTTTGATTTCTGGCTCAGAAAGATCCCCTGGAGATGGTAATGGCTATGCACTCCAGTATTCTGGCCTGGAGAATTCCATGCACTGTATAGTCCATGGGGTTGCAGAGCTGGACATGACTGAATGACTTTCACTTTCAAAAGTACAGTTAGGCCTTGAAAATTGGAAACATTTTTAATACTTACTTGATTCCAGAATGCTCTCTAGCTTTTCAGGTGAAACAAACTTCTCCCAGGTATGAGTACCTTTTGGTACAATACCTGCAATTTGCTCTGAAAAAACAATTCCCAAGGCATAGGACAGCTGTGTTTTGTTGATTGTAGTGATGAATAAAGAACCATCAGGCTAAAAACAGTATGAATAGAAGTAAAATTTTACATGTCAGGAGTAGCAGCTAGATAAAAGCTTGGCTTCCCTAGCCTTCCTCCCCCCTTCCAAATAATTTAAGTGCAGTTAAGATACACAAGTGTAAATAAAATATAATTTACCAAAATAATATTTATTTTCCTCTTGGGAAATTCGTTGTTATAGGCAGTCCACTACAGATGCACTTACTGAGTGTATGCAACAGTGCTTACAACTAACTCCTAAAATCACATGTTACTATGACTTATGTTTATATAAATACATTCTTTTGTACATACCAAATACTTTATAATTAAAGTATAGAAGTGAGATTAGGTTGCTCGTCCTTGTTACATGTCAACACTGCCTTCTCTTCGGGGGAAGCCAAGGCTGCCTAAATTGCTTGGCACAGCACACAGCCCCACAGCGTGCGCAGGCCAGCAAGGCTGGTAAGTGTTCTCTGACAAAAGCATTAACCACTAAGGTATGAAAAGTGTTTGGGCTTCCCAAGTGGCTCGGTGGTAAAGAATTCACCTGCCAAGCACGAGACAAGAGTTCAATTTTTGGATCCAGAAGATCCCCTGGAGAAGGAAATGGGAACCATCTCCAGTATTCTTGCCTGGGAAATCCCAGGGACAGAGGAGCCTGGCAGGCTATAGTTCATACTTAGCACACACACACACACATATTTATAAATAATATGTAAGATAAGCTGATTCAAGAATGACCTCAACAGGACAAACTGAGGATATGTAAATAAAAGACATTTGTACCTAATCCTTAAATAAGAGAGAGCTAAATAGCCAAAAAGGATTCATTGATCATCTATGATTCGCTTGACCTGGGTTAGGTGCCACAGGTGAGAGAGAAGAGGTGTGTAATACCTAATCCTAACTTTAAGGAATTATGATCTAGTTGAGGAGAGATAACCAACATCCGAAGAAGAGTGGCCTAGTTCATTCAGTACTAGGTTCTGTGATTAATGATTATTGGCACATGAAAAGGCTTCCGTGGGAGCTCAGCTGGTAAAGAATCCTCCTGCAATGCAGAAGACCTCGGTTTGATTTCTGGCTCAGAAAGATCCCCTGGAGATGGTAATGGCTATGCACTCCAGTATTCTGGCCTGGAGAATTCCATGCACTGTATAGTCCATGGGGTTGCAGAGCTGGACATGACTGAATGACTTTCACTTTCAAAAGTACAGTTAGGCCTTGAAAATTGGAAACATTTTTAATACTTACTTGATTCCAGAATGCTCTCTAGCTTTTCAGGTGAAACAAACTTCTCCCAGGTATGAGTACCTTTTGGTACAATACCTGCAATTTGCTCTGAAAAAACAATTCCCAAGGCATAGGACAGCTGTGTTTTGTTGATTGTAGTGATGAATAAAGAACCATCAGGCTAAAAACAGTATGAATAGAAGTAAAATTTTACATGTCAGGAGTAGCAGCTAGATAAAAGCTTGGCTTCCCTAGCCTTCCTCCCCCCTTCCAAATAATTTAAGTGCAGTTAAGATACACAAGTGTAAATAAAATATAATTTACCAAAATAATATTTATTTTCCTCTTGGGAAATTCGTTGTTATAGGCAGTCCACTACAGATGCACTTACTGAGTGTATGCAACAGTGCTTACAACTAACTCCTAAAATCACATGTTACTATGACTTATGTTTATATTAAATACATTCTTTTGTACATACCAAATACTTTATAATTAAAGTATAGAAGTGAGATTAGGTTGCTCGTCCTTGTTACATGTCAACACTGCCTTCTCTTCGGGGGAAGCCAAGGCTGCCTAAATTGCTTGGCACAGCACACAGCCCCACAGCGTGCGCAGGCCAGCAAGGCTGGTAAGTGTTCTCTGACAAAAGCATTAACCACTAAGGTATGAAAAGTGTTTGGGCTTCCCAAGTGGCTCGGTGGTAAAGAATTCACCTGCCAAGCACGAGACAAGAGTTCAATTTTTGGATCCAGAAGATCCCCTGGAGAAGGAAATGGGAACCATCTCCAGTATTCTTGCCTGGGAAATCCCAGGGACAGAGGAGCCTGGCAGGCTATAGTTCATACTTAGCACACACACACACACATATTTACGCCCACAAATGGCAAAAACATTAATGGCTCTTTTAAACATTCTAATTAGCATCTGATGGAGATAAAATGCCCCTCCAAGATAATCATACTAAGATATATATATATATATATATATATGAAAATATCTCAAAAAATAAAAACGATATGAAAAGGCCCTGAAATATTGGGATGTACTTTAAAATATCAGACACTATTTCACGACCATTGTAACATTTCTCTGTAAAACTTTAGTATTCTAAGATATCATTCAAAATCGCTTGTGTGTCAATTATATCTCAATAGAGCTAAGGGAAAAATCAATTATAAATATCTAATCTGTGTTTCATAAAATCTTATTCTAAGGAAACAGTGGTGAGTATTGGTGATTTATTTTTCTAAAAAAATAAGCTTTCCATTAAAGCAAAAATTAGCTTGAAATTCCACATTGCCAGTATTCCTAGTAAATGTGAAAGACTCTCCATCCATACATACTGACTGAGACACTCCACAAAAAGAAGTAATTCGGGAGTTTTGCTTGGAAAATAGGAGCTATGCCTAATAAGGCTCATTTAAGAGGGAACACCATCAAGAAACAATACACACTGAAGGAGACTACGGATACATGGTAACTAAATGCAACATGGAATCCTGGACTGGATCCTGCAACAGCAAAATGACATTAGTGCAAACACTAGTGAAATTGAATAGGGTCTGTAGTGTAGTTAATAGTATAATGTCAATGTTAATTTTGTAGCTTTGAAAAATATGCCATGGGCTGTATTCAGGGCTAGGACTATGGTGAGGCAAGTGAGACGCCTCGAGCACAAAACCCAAGGGGATGCTCCCTCTCTGGGTGTGCAAATGCAGGACTGGCACTAACTAGTGAGTGCTGCCTCGGGCATCACGCCCTGGGTACCACACTTGCTCTTACCAGTTCCTACCCATATTATGTAGGCTGCTAACAGTGGGACACATGGGAACAGGAACACTGTGTACTGTCTTTGCAACATCTATAAACTTAAAATTATTTTAAAAGGAAAAGTATATTTTAAAAGCTCTATTTAGAGAAGGAGGCAGCAGAGGATGACATAGTAGATAGTGTCACCAACTCAATGGACATGAATTTGAACAAAATCAAGGATATAGTGGAGGACAGAGAAGCCTGGCATGCTGCTGTCCTTGGGGTCACTACAGTCAGACACAACTTAGAGACTGAACAATAATAAGAAATTTAGATAAAGGCATAGCATTTAATCCTTTCAGCTCTTGAACCTAGGGGGTTACTTCTTGAATATATAAGCAACAGAGTTAGAACCACCTTGAGAGGACTAAGTCTGTGGCAAGTTACATAAGCAAAATAATGTAATGGAAAGAACCAGATTTGAAATAAAAAGATGTAGCCTCATGTCCCATTTAAGTGACTAGTGACTTTGACTCAAAGACCATGTGACCTTTGACATCTCTCGAATTCTGATCTTCTCCAGGTCAAAGGAGTTCAGAATGCCTACCTTACCCTCTTCACCTGGTTGTAGGTAAGATCAAATGAGATCATTTGTATCAAGTGCTTCCCTAGTGGCTCAGAAGGTAAAGAATCTGCCTGCAATGCAATTCATCGAGGTTCCATCCCTGGGTCAGGGAGATCCCCTGGTGAAAGGAGTGGCTAGCCACTCTGGTATTCTTGCCTAGAGAATTCCATGGACAGAGGAGTTTGGCAGGGTATAGTCCATGACAAAGAGTCAGAGATAACTGAGTGACTAACACTTTCACTTTTCTTTCCTTCTTTTAAATCTGATAACTATTACACGTGTCATATATACAGAGTGACTTAACAAATGCTGGCTAACCAGTTTATGCTAATTATATTTTTTTATTTTAAAGTATTAATCCAAATTAGTTTCTTAGTAATTATCATTCAATACCTATTAGGTATTTAATCCAAATTATACCAAGGGAAAAATACCACTGTAAATCTATGGTTTATATTACAGTGTTCAATACCAACAGTTTTCAGGATCCCTGGACATCCAGATACTGGATCTAGAAAACCTCAGGACTCAGGGCAAGCTGAGAGGCAAAAATAATCTCCAGTAGAGATGTTGTCCCAAATTCTGTCTTCCTGGCTTCAAGTATTATAAAACATTTATTGCTATGGATACATATATATACTTAAAAGAAAAAACAAACAAGTAAACTTTGTTTACTCAGTCAATAAAGGATCTGCCTGCAGTGCAGGAGACCTGGGTTCGATCCCTGGGTTGGGAAGATCCCCTGGAGAAGGAAATGGCAACCCACTCCAGTAACCCTGCCTGAAAAACCTCATGGACAGAGGAGCCTGGTGGGCTGCAGTCCATGGGGTTACAAAGAGTCGGACACGACTGAGCGACTAACACACACAAACTCTGCAAGTCTTACCTTTAACACTTGAAAGCAGCACTGTATAAATGTTTCTAGATCAATCACATGTTCTACAACTTCAGAAGCTATGACAGCATCAAACGTTTCTACAGTGTCTTTCACAATCTCCTCCAGGGAACACGCTCTGTACTCTATCCTCTTATCCAGGACTGGGTCGAATGATTTATGGTGCTGTGCTGTTTTAATGTTCTCATCCACAGGATCGATTCCAACGACTGAAGCCCCGAGCCGCCCTAGAGGCTAATGGCATAAAAACCTGTTACCCTCAGGAAGAAAACAGAACACTAGCAATCAAAGGTTAGCAATCAAAACCTTCTCAAAGAGAAGACAAGATTAAACATGAGGCGAATGATTGGAGATCATTTATGGGTATGTGGAAGTTCAATAAACCATTTTCTCTAGTTTATATGTTTGATAATTTCCATAATAAAAAGCTTAAAAGTGAGAATAATAGTCACAAAAAAAAACTTAATAAGAACTACTTATGAATAGCGAGGAAATTTTTGTCTACATTCTCTAGATACATTTATAGGCATATAATACAATATTAAAATATTTACAAAGTACAATAAATGAAACATGTCATTGTAAAAAGAGCAAAATTTTGTAATATTAAAATTCTCTAAGGAACATTTCTTCTCAATAGTTTCTCCTGTGACTGACTAGAAATGATTCTTCATAGCCAAATCTTTCAACCTCTGAATTTGATCATGTTCCATGACATGCCTAAGTTTTTAAACACAGCCTTAATTTTGATAAAAACACTGCACAGTATTTATTTTATAACTCCTTAGTTAACAGATTAAAAGTGAAAATCAAATTATTTTAACTTGGGAGACATAAGATCTGTAATATACACTGAAAAAGCCATAGAATACACACAGTAAAAGTGTACTCACTTACCATTTGATACACCTCATATTCTTGATTCTAAGGGATGTATTTTCACGTATTTTACATTTCCTAAAATTTTATAATTGATGTCAAAAGAAACCAGCCCATTGCCATATGAAGAACACACGTTCTATGCATATGGAAACTTAGTTACGCATCAAAGGCCTCTGTTAACCTCACTGGGAACTTGGCTGTTATGACCTTGACAGTAAGACATACCCCTGGATCTTCACTGACATTTGACTCCTACCTACACTGTTACTTAAAATATCTTTCAAAGGTCTGCTTACCATGCAGCATTGAAACAAAAAGTTACTGTGCTAACAGAAGATTACAAAATTTACTCTAAGCTAAAGCAAATATTGTTCACAGGGAGAATGAGTATTCTTCCAAGAACTCTAGAGCACCTAAAAAGGGGACAGCCCTCAAAGCCTGCAAGACTCTTACATTTTGATATTTATTGAAGCAAGTGTAAAAGGACAGCTTATCAGTACATTTAAACCACTGGAAACTGCCTAATATTCTGGGAGGAAAGAGATAACAAAATTTTCAAAACTATTTGAATGACCAGTGCTTTTTTTCTTTCTTTCTTTAAAAATTGAAGTATAGTTGATTTACAATATTATATTAATTTCAGGTATATAATCATACAGTGATTCAATAGTTTTACAGAGTACACTCCATTTTTGGAGAAGGAAATGGCACCCCACTCCAGTATTCTTGCCTGGAAAATCCCATGGATGGAGGAGCCTGGTGAGCTGCAATCCATGGGGTCGCAAAGAGTCGGACACGACTGAGCAACTTCACTTCACTTCACACTCCATTTAAGGTTATTATAAAATAACAGCTATATTTTCCTGTGCTATACAATATATCCTTGTTGCTTATTTGTTTTATACACAGTAGTTTGTACCTCCTAATCCTCTTATACCTATCTTGCTCCTCCCCACTTTCTTTTTCTCACTGGCAACTACTAGTTTGTTCTCTATTTGTCTTGTTATAGGCATTTATTTTTAAGACTCCACATATAAATAATAACTACAATATTTGTCTTTGATTTATTTTACTAAGTGTAATACTCTCTAGGTCCATTCACACTGTTGTAAATGGCAAAATTTTCATTCTTTTTTATCGCTGAATAATACTACAGTGTGTGTGTGTGTGTGTGTGTGTTGTGCTGCGATTCATGGGGTCTCAAAGAGTCGGACACGACTGAGCCACTGAACTGAACTGGTTGCATCAATTTATATTCCCACCAGCAGGGTCCTAGAGTTTCCCTTTTTCAATAGCCTCACCAACATTGGTTATTTGTAGACTTTTTAATGATAGTTATTCAGACTGGTTTGAGGTGATATGTCATTGTGGTCTTGATTTGCATTTCTCTGATGATTAGGGATGTTGAGCACTTCTCATGTGCCTGTTGGCCACCTGAATGTCTTCTTTGGGAAAATGTCTATCAGGTCTTCTGCTAGTTTTTCAGTCAAGTTGTTTATTTGTTGATGTTGAAGTGTATGAGCTTTAATGTATTTTGGTTCAGTTCAGTTCAGTCGCTCTTTTTCAATAGCCTCACCAACATTGGTTATTTGTAGACTTTTTAATGATAGTTATTCAGACTGGTTTGAGGTGATATGTCATTGTGGTCTTGATTTGCATTTCTCTGATGATTAGGGATGTTGAGCACTTCTCATGTGCCTGTTGGCCACCTGAATGTCTTCTTTGGGAAAATGTCTATCAGGTCTTCTGCTAGTTTTTCAGTCAAGTTGTTTATTTGTTGATGTTGAAGTGTATGAGCTTTAATGTATTTTGGTTCAGTTCAGTTCAGTCGCTCAGTCATGTCCAACTCTCTGTGACCCCATGAACCGCAGCACGCCAGTCCTCCCTGTCCATCACCAACTCCCGAAGTCCACCCAAACTCATGTCCATTGAGTTGGTGATGCCATCCAACCATTTCATCCTCCATCGTCCCCTTCTCTCTCCTCTTGCCCTCAAGCTTTCCCAGCATCAAGGTCTTTTCAAATGAGTCAGTTTTTTGTATAAGGTGGACAAAGTATTGGAGTTTCAGCTTCAACATCAGTCCTTTCAATGAACATTCAGGACTGATCTCCTTTAGGATAGACTGGTTGGATCTCCTTGAGGTCCAAGGGACTCTCAAGAGTCTTCTCCAACACCACAGTTCAAAAGCATCAATTCTTCGGTGCTCAGCTTTCTTTATAGTCCAACTCTCATATCCATACATGACCACAGGAAAAACCATAGCCTTGACTAGACAGACCTTTGTTGGCAAAGTAATGTCTCTGCTCTTTAATATGCTATCTAGGTTGGTCATTACTTTCCTTCCAAGGAACAAGCATCTTTTAATTTCATGGCTGCAGTCACCATTTGCAGTGATTCTGGAGCCCAGAAAAAAAAGGTCAGCCACTGTTTCCACTGTTTCCTCATCTATTTGCCATGAAGTGATGGAACTGGATACTAAACCCATATCAATCATATCATTTGTAAATACTTTCTCCCATTTAGCAGGTTATCTTTTTGCCTTGATGATAGTTTCCCTTGTTGTAAAAATACTTTTAAGTTTAATTAGATCCCATTTATTTATTTTCATCAGTGCTTCATTTTTGTGTAAAAAAAAATTCCTCACTATACTTTTCTGAAATATTTATATATTTTTAAGGAAGTAAAAAGCATGTATTATTTTTATCTAATCATAAAAATATTAAAAACATTATACTTTTCCATTTAAAAAAATGAACAGTATTATTTCTTAAAAGGATAAAAGAGAGGCTTTCCTGGTGACTAAGTGGCCTGACTACTGAGGGCCGTAACTACTGAGCCTGTGCACTAGAGCCAGGGAGCTGCAGCTACGGAGCCCCGTGCCTCAGCTACTGAAGTCCACATGCCCTGGAGCCCGTGCTCTGCAACAAGAGAAGCCACCACAATGAGAAGCCTGCACAGCACAGCTGGAGAGCAGGCCCCGCTCGCCACAGCTGGAGAAAAGCCCACGCAGCCATGAAGACCCAGTGCAGCCAAAAATACATAAATAAAATAAGTGGGAAACAAAAACCTTCCCCAATTAAAAAAAACGATAAAAGAGGCATAAACCCACTTCTCAATTTTTTTCCCAGTTAAAAATGGCAAGAAAGCAGTAAATCACTTACTTCTGTTAACAATCCACCACCACAACCAACATCAAGAATCTTCATCCCAGACAAAGGTTTTCCTGGCTGGTGATTAGGAACTGTTCTTAAAAGATTGTCTCTTTAAAAAAATTCAAAATATATAAAAACAGATAATTAATTTTATCAATAAAGTCTTAAAAGTATATAACTTTCAAAGAAATATTAAACTTTTTAATCTACTTAAGACTATCGGTTTGAGGGATATAGATATCTACTTTCAAAATTTGTCTATATTCCCTTCTAAATTGAGTCTCTTTTAATCTTCTAAGTTAGTGGTGTTTTTATGATCACATAAACAGGCATCCAAATCAAGTAAACTTAATTTTAAGATAATCATAATAATACTTTACCATATACACAAACATAAGCACACACATATATACACCCAAACACACTCAGATACATATAGCCAAAATATCATAAACTTTTAAGTTGGACTACTAATTATACTTGGAATTCTAATTATACTTATATTAAAATAAATATTATATGTAATAAGGACATCTCAGGTCCAGTACTCTTGCCTGGAAAATCCCATGGACGAAGGAGCCTGGTAGGCTGCGGTCCATGGGGTTGCTAAGTCGGGCATGACTGAGCAACTTCACTTTCACTTTCACGCATTGGAGAAGGAAATGGCAACCCACTCCAGTGTTCTTGCCTGGAGAATCCCAGGGACGGGGGAGCCTGGTGGGCTGCCGTCTATGGGGTCACACAGACTCGGACACGACTGAAGCGACTTAGCAGCAGCAGCAGCAGCAGCAGGGTATCTTTTATTGCTGTTCAAATTAGTTGATTTCTAAGAAAAACCTACATAGTGGTTAAGGAGATAACTCCAGAATGTTAGAACAGAATGGACCCATTTCAAATGAAATTCAATCTATTCTTCACACACTGGACAAAATGACTCCTTTACATCATAATTCAAATCATATTGCTCCCTTTCAGTGGTTTTAATTATGATTAGAATAAAATCTAAACTTATAACCATAATTTGGACTGCCCTGGATGGTCTTTTTTAGTGTAATATCTTCACTAAGAGAGTCACAGTGGTTGGAACAGAGTGGTTCTCAAGCTAAGTGTGCATCAGAATCATCTGGAAAGTTTCCTAAAACACAGACTGCTGACCCTCAAAGCAGTAGGTCCATCATGATAGCTGAGAATTTTGTGTTTCTAACAAAATCAGAGGCAATACTGATGTTGCTAGTCCAGGGCTAACCTTGAGAACCACTGATCAAGCTTAACAGAATGACATTTCTGATATTTTCTCTGCCTTAGTACTTCTGTGATCTGCTAATTCAGTGGTAGAAAAAACACACCAGTAGTTTCCTTTTTGCTGCACTAATATCAACCAGCAAAACCAGTCAGGAAGTTCCTTAAGGGCAGTCTGATCTGATATTCTGGGTCTATCACAGAGCTTTGCCCTATCGGCTGCTGAAAAATGTTTAATAAATAAATAAAGACATGGACAGAAGAACGAATAAGCAATTTTGTGATAGGTGGGTTCTGATGAACCCTTGCCATAGCGAACGCTAATTTCCTGAAATACGTGAACTATGTTTTGAATGATGAATACCTCAGAAGCTCTTATACTCTTACAGAGTCTAGACCCCAAGCTCTATACAAGGTTAAGTTCTCAAAAAAATTTGTTGAACTGAACTTTCTAAGTAGCATTCCTTTTATCAAACTTCCTAAATGTCAAAGATGCTATAAAATGACCTTGATGCCTAGGATCATAATTCCTTTTCATATGGATTTAATTCTAATTAACTTCATAATAACCAAAAATACTTCTAGTTAATTTATGAAAGTAGTCTAGAATTAAAATGGTGTTATTAAAAAAATTAATAGTTTTGAACAATGGACACTGAAGAGAATCCTCCTAATTTCCAAAGCAAATGTAAAATGCAAAGTTTTGAACCTAAGCATAAACCAAGAGAAAAATGAACTTGAAAGAAAATGAATTATTGAAAAGAGCTGTAGTTTAAAAGGCCTAGAATTCTGGACTGTTACCTAATGAATGGCACCCTCAGGTCATTCATAGAGTGCAGGGGTGCATATACTCCTTGCTCGTCCCACCACTTGTGAGCCAGGGCCAGGAAGGTCTTCACCTCACTCGTGTCTACAGTGGTCCGTGAAGTACTGTATGGTCTTGTCCAAGGGAGCCTAAGAGGTCATTAAGAAGAGCCAGGCAAAAACTACCATTTAAAAAATGCAGCATGGGATATATTAAGTAGAAAGATACTCTAATTTACAATTTATTAGATTCTAAACACATATATTGTTCATTTTCTGATATTTCAAAACAAGTTTTCTTATAATTACAGTGCATATATATATACACACACACAACAAAGTAATTTGCTTTCAAAGTAAGTTACAACAAAAATGAAACTTTATAAAACTTGGGCTTTTGGGTCACATAATAGTAGCTATAGTAGTGGAGTAGTAGTAGTAACTATTTACTGATCACAGTTCTGAAACATAGTGGGTGCTCGGAAACATCTGTCAAATAAATAAGCTGAAGGGGAAGGGCCAGAAGAGTACATAGTTCACCTAAAATTTTTTAAAAATCAAATGGAATCAAATAGAGACTAAATACGGATCACACAGACACTACACTAGGTCTCATGTCAAAGTACATGACAGAAAAATCCCCCAGAAGTTCTTGGGTAACAGAATAGGTTGTTAGGTTAGCACTGGTAATGACATTTAAATTTGTACCTCATTTTTCTTAGCTACACAGAGTAATTCTATACTGATTACTCACTATCCTTTCAAGAATTAAATGTCACTCTTCTTTAATATTATCTTATGAATATTACCCTCTTTTTCATGCTTCATGCAAAGCCTGGGTAATGAAGGACTAACTTAAAATAGATAACAGCAGGTGGTTGCTCAGTTGATCAGAATGATTTTACAGACATCCAATCTCAAAGGAACTCATTCATTTATGAGAAGTAGAAGCACGTATTTGGAAAACAGAGCTCATACCTTAACTCTAAGCAGTATTTTTCACAAGGTTAGAAATTGGTTTATAATATATGAATACATGAAGATATTACTTTGATTCAATCCTACTATCTAGAATGTATACTTAACCACTATATATTTATGTTGCACCCAAAACATTTATGATTGAAGCATTGTGTTATCTGTGTCCTGTCATAAGGATATTACGAGGAAGCAAAAGTAGTTCCCCAAGTAATACTGTCTTACATTAAAAATGAAAGCTATCACTGAATGTGGATGAAAAGTGAGCACTGGATTTATACTATATACAAATTTCCTGCAGGTTTGAAATTTTTCAAATTTAAAAGTTGTTGGAAAAATAAGAATATTTAAATAAACAAAAGCTACCTTAAGGCCTTCCCTGGTGACTCAGATGGTAAAGAATACGCCTGCAACGCAGGAGACCTGGGTTCAGTCCCTGGGTCGGGAAGATTCCCTGGAGGAGGACATGACAGCCCACTCCAGTATTCTTGCCTGGAGAATCCCAAGGACGCAGGAGCCTGGTGGGTTAAGTCCACAGGGTTGCAAAGGGTCGGACACGACTGAGTGGCTAAGCACCTTAATCAAACCACATGAGCTGTACTGACAGTTTATTAAAATATTAGTTATGTTTTGATAATAACATGCATTGACACATTTATAAACGGTGTCATTACTTATTTGAATGGATATTGAAAAGTAGGTTAAGTCCGTCCGTTTTCAGTACGATATCCTAAACTTGGTGTACTAAGACAAAAGTAACTTTTGGGTACCAAATTAAACATCTTAGGTTGACTCGACTAAGAAACCTATTTGACTTAGAAGAAAACTAAATGTCTAAAGAAAGCATTGTACAGTGTGAATCCCTGATATGCATGTAACTGAAGAAACTATTTTATATGCCAATCTTGTATTACAATTAACAAACAAAAGGGTTTTTTTCTTTTGTATTTTATTCTAAATTATATAAAAAACATCTTGCAGTCTGCTATCTA
>SJYC01084391.1:0-13891 GCA_006408675.1 Madoqua kirkii | reverse complement strand
CAGAATTTTTCTGTAGAATTTTATTTTGAAAATATTATTTCACTTGAAGATTGTTCTAAAAAACATTTTAAGATATGAAAATGTTATACAACTTATTTATTACAAATTAATCAGATAATTAGTTCTGTAATTAGGTACATGGTGTTAAGCTCATCTACATAAAAAATATTGCACATTTTCCTTTATTTTGTTTCCAGATGTGACTGATGTCTAAACTAAATAGAATTCCAAACTATTTAAAAGTTATTGTGTGAAATGTCAACTTTATAAATATCAGAACTGCACTGTAAAACAATCATTTTGGTAAACATGCATTTATTCACAGTTGACTTATTTCAAGATAAATGCATAACTGCTCAAAATTATTTAAGAACCTATGTAGAGGTTTTATTTATTACAAATTAATCAGATAATTAGTTCTGTAATTAGGTACATGGTGTTAAGCTCATCTACATAAAAAATATTGCACATTTTCCTTTATTTTGTTTCCAGATGTGACTGATGTCTAAACTAAATAGAATTCCAAACTATTTAAAAGTTATTGTGTGAAATGTCAACTTTATAAATATCAGAACTGCACTGTAAAACAATCATTTTGGTAAACATGCATTTATTCACAGTTGACTTATTTCAAGATAAATGCATAACTGCTCAAAATTATTTAAGAACCTATGTAGAGGTACAAGAGCACACTATCACAAGTCTATTTCTACCTTCATTTTGAGGAAACACTGATCTTGGCAAAAACGTGGCTTACTTTCAAATGAACTACTGCTGGTACGAAGGCATACTTTAAAACTTTTCTGTGATCTGCACCTGCTCTTTCCTTTTTAAATTAAAATTTAAAAGCATTGGTTTTCAGAGGTTTATCTACTGTGGTACAAGTGAGTAATCATATAAAATGAACCCTAGAAGCAGTTCAGCATTTCAGTGCCTGCAGAGCCTCATTTTATTCACAAGTTTATGACTGCCTTAAATTGCCAGACCACTCACTGATCATAACTTTAAGAAAGTGACAAAACCAAATCATTTTAATGTTATGAAATTGACACAAACCTGCATAACACAGTATTCTTCCACTGTGCTGAGGTCATATTATACTTTAAAAATATAAACAAACATACTCAATTGTGAGTTTTAGTTCTATAGTAATCCCAAAGTGTTTAAAATACTCTTTAAAACAGAAGTGGTAACTGCAGGATATAGTTCCAGACTTGAATTGCTATTAGTGTCAAACACAATCATTCCTTATAAATAATTCTAGTGGTGCACTGTCTGATTGATTCTAGCGATTTCATTAACAGGAGTGAACCATACTTTATACACAGAGAATATATTAATTGAAAATCCCCCAAACAGGAAAAATTTAGAAAGCTGTCAAATGCTTCCAAATGAAAAGTAAAGATCTGTTTCTGGCCCTCTTCACATCCTTATAGTTGGAATCTGACAAAAATCCACCAGTACAATTTACAAACTTTGACAAACTATTAAGTTAAAACCATTTTCTTTGGGGGAGATGAGAGGAAGTACCTTTAAAACCTGTTATACAAAATTCCAGCTGCCTTTTATAAAAGTACGTTCCTTGGACTAAAATCATAAAATTAAGGTGCAAGAGTTTAACAAAAATGAACTAAAGAGCTTTATTGACATCACAGTACATTCAAGAATAATTTTAAGAACATTACAGCTGAAAGAGAATGGCATGTTTATAGTCTTATTATGCACTATTTTTTGAAAAAAAAATGTAATAGAAAGAAATCCTATTAAGTAACTTGGAGCAGCATTTGAAAAAAGTACACCTATTTACAGATTAAAAAAAAAAAAATTCTGGTTTCACCTACACAGCCACAAAATGCCTCTATAATGAGACAAGCCCTTAAAACTCATGGAATTTTTTAAACATCATGGCATTCTTGCCACATCATTCCTCAGCGTTTACGACGGGGAGGGGTTGTTGATCTGAAAAAAAGAAAGGGAAAAGATAAAATTTAAAAATAAAAATGTATTTTATACTAAAGAATCTGCAATTTTCAAATAAATATTATTATATAGGATTTCTAAAATTACTTATGATTATGATATTTATCAAGTACCAAACTGAGTTTATTAAAGAGAGAGAGAGAAAGGACACTTTCAACTTTGAATAAATTCAAATTTTTTTTTAAAAAATCAGACAAAATACTTTAAAAAGTATACTACCTTGATCGAGACTTAGACTTGTGTTTGCGGCTTGCCTTCTTACCAGACCTTTGAGATTTCTCCATGGATCGCGATCGACTATGTTTAGGCTTCTTACCTTCTTTTCTTTGCTACTTCCTGGAGATTCAGAACTGCTCCTTCCACTAGAGTCAGAGCCTGAATGTTTTTTACTATCTTTGGTAGTGCTTTTCTTACTATCCTGTCTAGAATCATGTCTTATGATTTTAACAGATATAGAACCACTCCTAGAGAACGTTCTTTCACTTTCTCGTTTCCTTTTTAACCTATCATCCTGACTACTGAACTTAAAGTCTTTTTCTTCCCTTTTTTGTTTCTCTTTTCTTTTATCCTGTTCACGTTCCCTTTCTTTGTCTTTCTTTTTCCTATCTTTATCTATACTTCGACTCCTCTCTTTTCTCCTCTCTTGCTCTTTAACCTCACCTTTATGCTTATGACTGCTTCCACTAAGACTTCCACGTTGATCATCAATTTTACGTCTATCTCGACTCCTGCTACGACTGGACCGATTGGTGCGCCTATCCCTTGAGCGACTTCGACTTCTACGTCTCTCTCGGGAAGGACTTCGATTTCTTCGCCTTTCTCTTTCAATGCTACTTCTATTAGATCTCCTCCTATCTCTAATCTTTACCCTAGCCCTATTGCTCTCTATTTTAATTCTGCGAGAGTAACTTCTACTCCTACTACGCCTAGCTTTAATTGTTGGAGATCTACTCCTACTGTGTCTCTTTTTCCTTTTAGGAGAAGAAGATCGGGAAGAAGTGCGACTACTCCCTGAGCTGGAACTGTATGAAGAGCTAGAGACAGAACTACTAGTGCTACTACTTCGGCTATTGCTGCTGGAACTACCACTGCTAGAACTTCCTGATCTACTCCTTCCTTGTTTCTCTTTTTCTTTATGTTCTCTTTTTGGTTCTAAAACTGATGTAGTTTCATTTGAAGTTCTTTTCTTTTCACTAACCACATCACCATCTGCTTCTCTTGCTTCTAGTAGTGATAAACTATTTTGCTCTTTATGGATAAATTCATTCATCTCTTTTGTAATCCTTTCTGATTGTTGCTTTTCTTCTGAAACAGAAAAAGACAAAAATAGTAAGACAGGCAAACATACAATGAAAAAACTTCCATACTAGCAAATAACAAGCTGAAAGACTATAAAAATTGAGCAGCAGTGTTCAACAGAAATAAAACGCAGTAAGCAATTCAGGGCTTTTTAACAGCTACTAAACAGTTTTTTAACAGCTACTAAAAAGAAACAGGTTTGAAATTAATTTTCATACTTTATTAACCCAACATATAAAAAATATTATTTCAACATCCAATGAGTTAAAAAGAAAATTGAAATATTCTGCTTTTTTGTAAAGTCTTTGAAGTCTAGTGTGTATTTTATACCTACAGCACATTTCAGTTTAAGCTGGCTCCATCTGAAATGCTCAGTAGCTACATGCAGTTAGCTACCTGTCTGGACAGTACAACAATGGAGCACGAAAGTGCAGAGGTATCGTAAAGCAGGTAAGAAAACATTTCCCTCTTACACAGTAAAGAAACCTGAAGGTAAATTAGTAATTTATAGGAAATTTTTGGCTGTTAGCTCAATAATTACTTCTGAGATTGTCCAGTAAGATTTTTCAAACAATAAAGTCTATGTAAATATTCTTTCATTATTCCTACTATCATTATATGAACTAAGAGCTGTACACATGTATAGCATTTTACATAATTAAATTCTACAGTAAGTTGCTCAGTTGTGTGCGACTCTTTGTGATTCCATGGACCGTAGCTTACCAGGCTCCTCTGACCATGAAATTTTCCAGACAAGAATACGGGAGTGGGTTGCCATTTCCTTCTCCAGTGGATCATCCTGACCTGGGGATTGAACCTAGGTCTCCCACATCGCAGGCAGACCTTTTACCCTCTGAGCCACCAGGGAAGCTCAACTGAATTCTAAAAAGTCCTCTAGTGTCTGTTAGCTACAAATTACTCTTCAATAGTTTATAATATATTCCTTTCAAAAGTCTTTTCATTTTAGGAACTTCAATGACAAATAAAGACACCAAATAGCTTAACTCACAGTCAATAGAATTAATTCTCCCAAAACAAAAGAAGTTTAACTTTTATACTTTGAATAATGTAATTTTGAATTTTAAGTTTGATAAAAATTGCAAATGGGTCAAAAACCTTAGTTTCAATTACATCACATAGCTTTGATTCTATCCTGTTATTTTTAGGTTGGTTAAAAAATAATAAAAAGAAATACAAACTGAACTGTACAAACACTGAGTCTAAAAGATATACCTTCCATCTGTTTATCATGTAAAAGCTGCTGTTCTTTTTCTTTTCTCCAAAAAGCTTCCTGTTTTTGCCGGATTCGATGCCGTAATTCCTCATCGTCAGTGTCAGATGATTCAGAACCTCGGTTGCTCCTCTCATCGTCACTGTCTCCTGATCCATAACCACCCAGTCCACCTGTGTGCATAAAGCCCAGTCTATCACATGTAAACATTATTCTGTGCACTAAAAACTTTTTAAGGTCCGAGAAGAAAGCTCATTTCTTTTTTCATTGCCTTTTCTTGGAAGAATATGCTTATTCGGGGTGGGGAGGAGTATAGATTACAATGCTTAAGGAGTATACAGAATCCTCAAGAAAACTGATACTTATTATCTTATTCTTTCAAGAATATTTCATATATTGCTCACCATAGGGAATCTTGAAAATGACTGTCTTATTGTCCCTGCTAACCAACAAAACTATTTAATAGGGCAGTAACAAAGCCTTACTAAAGCATAATCAATTCAAACTACCTTACACAAATTTACCATGATCCTAAAAATATTTCTAAAATTAACTCTTTCACTGTTCAAAGTTCAAAAATCCAAGGGATGCTAAATATTTTTTTCCTAACAAAATTAGAATACTGTAATTCTCAATGGTACAGAAATGGCAAGGTGCTATATAACTGCTCCCCACCCTGAAGTGACCTAGATAGTAGACATAACAAAATCATATGGGCATTTGGTTTTACCCATTTCTGCTGATCCTCACAAATATTAATTTGAAATGCATATGCAGAAAAGGCAAGTTCAAGCTTTTATACACTTGATACTGTATCATGCAAATGGCAAATTACGAACATCACTACTATCACGCTCTAAGATAAACCCTTTCCTCTATGGTATAACTTGACTTGCTACAATACAATCTAAATAAAGGTCCTGAAAGCATTTATGGATAGGTTCTTCCCTAAAGCATGTATTCAATAATTATGAAAGTGAGCTTAAATGCTATCATAGCTAAATTATGTACTATGACAACTTGTACTAATAAACTCTGAGTTAGTCACCACATTTGTAATAATCTCACTGTGAATGCTTTAGTTAAAAAAAAAAAGCAAACCTTTTAGAGACTGATATAACCCCAAGACCTAAATTTTATACACTGAGTAGGCCCAGTACAGTTTCTAAACAGAACATGTAGAGAGACAAGGTAGTGTGATTTTCCCTTTAAGGCCCTCTCACAAATAAGGAGAATACTTACCGAGTCCAGTGAGGGAAGCCAGTGCACTGGACTGTGCCAGCTGTTTTGCAGGAGCTTTGTATCACATCAACAACAGGAACAACATGTTAACACAAATAGCCACGATTTCATAGTCATGAGAGTCTATGGTATTGTTAAATCTACTACTATTGCTGCTTTTTGGGGAGAGAAGAAACATTAAAAACATAACATTCATTTTAAACCAGTAGTATGTCTGGCCTTGAAATTATAACTCTGATGTGAGCTGCAACTGGTTGATAATGAGGGAAAATGTTGACCAATACACTGGTATTTTTATTTTTGAGGTATGGACCATAACTAAAATTTTCTTTCAATATACTTTTTAAATGTTACTAAAATTATGGGGGGGTGGGACATATTACTTGTTTCTGTAAGAATTACAAGTGGTAACTGTGAAAATTCTGAAGGTTCATAATTCAACAGTCAAACTAAATGCATTAGAAATCATACACCTAATACCATGTTATCTATATAGTAAAAAAAAAAAATAAATCAGGTGAAATTGAACATCAAGAATTTTCCACAGTACATTTATAGAACAACAGCAAAATTGCTAATTTGTGCTTACGTAGGCTGGATAAAACAAAAATATATGTATAGTTTTAATATGGTGTCTACAAGTCTAATATTTCCCAAAGAGTTAGAACATGCAAGAGGATCCATAATCTGCTAGTAATTCAACAAGGACAACAAAAAAGTCCAAAGTAGCCACCAAAACCAAAGAGCCCCAGATAAAGAAAACCAAGAACACCCACAATATACCTTTCGTTGCTTTCCGGTGTGCATCTTTGGCTATGTAATAAATTTCTTCATCTGTGACATCCAGTAGAATTTCAGTCAGAAGCATTTTTGTCAGCAACATCTAAGGAAGGATGTTTTATACGTTTGTTTTTTATTCCTAATTATTACAGTTACTAACACAGTTTAACATTTTCAAAAAAATTAAAAGGCAAAGCCATTTTATAAGACATTTTAAAGATTAGCTATTCCCAGAAAGAGTATCTTGAAAATTATTTTAAATTATCAGAACTTTAAAAACATTTTAAATCATATGGATTAAAATATATATAAGAATTTATCTATAAAGCAGAAACGCTGAATTGTAATTCTGGAGACAAAACATTTTTTTAAAAGTCCCTATTAATAAAAGTTTCCAGAAGTGTTTTAAATTGAGAGGAATGTCCTTTCACTTAATAATATTATTAGTAAGCACCACAATGCTAGTTTCTTATGTCACTTTGGAATTTACATTAACCCTCAGCTCAAAGTAAAATCTAAGGGGAAAAACAAGGAAAATAAGGAAATGGCAATTACTGCATTTTGTGAAATGAAATCCTTTTTTCTTTATTACTATCGTATAGCATACAACAGACTTGAAATAAGAGCTGCATTCTAGCACTCGTTTGGCTACCAATAGCTGTTTCAAATGTGGACCTCTCTGGGATCCAGATTACTCATCTACTAAAATAAGAGTACACCGAATCAGCATCATCTAAGAACATTCCAAAGATCACTGACCAACCAACATGAGAAACAGCATATTATACACCCAACTTAGAAATCTATAGTACACATTATAGACATTGAAGGCTGTGAAGTTTTTCAATGAAACATCTTTAATTGTGTTAAACCTGCTGCTGCTGCTAAGTCGCCTGAGTCGTGTCTGACTCTGTGTGACCTCACAGATGGCAGCCTACCAGGCTCCCCCATCCCTGGGATTCTCCAGGCAAGAACATGGAGTGGGTTGCCATTTCCTTCTCCAATGCATGAAAGTGAAAAGTGAAAGGGACGTCGCTCAGTCGTGTCTGACTCTTTGCGACCTCATGAACTGCAGCCTATCAGGCTCCTCCATCCATGGGGTTTTCCAGGCAAGAGTACTGGAGTAGAGTGCCATCACCTTCTCTGTGTTAAACCTAGAACTTTCTAAATTTATTTTTCTATACATTCTTTTAATCTTCTACAGTATACAAAAAACATATTTTAGAAAATAATGTTGTGCTTAGTCATTCAGTCATGTCTGACTCTCTGTGACCCCATCCATGGACTGTAGTCCACCAGGCTCCTCTATCCATGGGGATTTTCCAGGCAAGAATACTGGAGTAGGTTGCCATGCCCTCCCCTCCAGGTGATCTTCTCAACCCATGGATCGAACCTAGGTCTCCTGCATTGCAGGCAGATTTGTTACCATCTGAGCCACCATGTAATATTAATAAAACACTAATCATGCTGTTGATTTTAGAAAATGTGCTTAATAACTGCTTTATAAGCTGTGATTTCATATATTATGAGTTACTGGGATTTTGCAAACACTAGTGCCCAGCAAATATACATCTTATTACTGTTTTACAAGTTCCCAAGTTTAAGATAGCCAACCAAAATTTTTTTTTAATTATTAACAAGATAAATACTATAATATAATGCTGAATATTATATCTCAAAAAAATTTTTTTTAAGCCAGTACATGGTAAAGATAAGAAATTTAACATTCTACCATTTGATACTCTTTCTCTTCTTCAGTCATCTCTGGTTCACTTTGCTCTTCTTGAGGAACTGGAGATGGACTTCTGGTGACTTTTCCACTGCTTGCAGCCTCAACGTTTTCAGTGTCTTCATCTTCCTCATCGCTATCCTAAAAAAAAGTAACAGCACTTTTTGGGCCACCCAAATTCATGCTTATGTCATAAAATAATTAAGTATTCTATTTTAAAACCCCAAATTAAAGTCTACGAAACAGATACAGAAAAATGAAATTTCTCTCTAAATAACACTTTTGTGTTACATATCTCATTTGGTAATTTAAAGAGAGGAAATACAAGATTACAAGATGGCTTGTGAGAATCAATTTCAATTTTTTCCCTTAGTTAAGTTTTCCTAAGATAAATAACTAGAAGCACATCATGCCCAGAGATTGATTTAATTAATATACATTATATATGATGGTCCTGAAATGAGTGGTATGAAGAATTTTGGATAAATGGACCACAGTCATATACTCAGTATTACTTTTATACCTGTAAATTTAAGCTTTTTACCTAAAATCATGTGATTAAAAAAAAAAAAAAAAAACCTAAAGTCAGTTTCCAGATCTGAACTGGTTACTGAAATTTGCTTTTTTTTTTAAGCTATATAATGGACAGAAAGCAAGAAATGAGGCTTACTTCAGATAGAGGAAATACCAGTAGTTTATCTCTGTATAGTGTTAGGTTTCAGTATTCAGATGGCACACCTTAAAAGGTAGATTCTTCTTTAGGCAAAGAAATATTCCACAGTCACACTTAACACTCATACTAAGTAAAAGCCAAAGTGATCACCTAACGTAAAAAATACTATGGAAAGACTATTCGAATCAGAGGAAGACAACATGTAAAAACAAGTCCAAAGGCATCTGGGGGAAAAGGGAAGACAATCTCCAGTTTTGAGGGTTTTTTTGGACACTAAAATAAAAATCAAACTGGGAAATCTACTATTTCATGTAGAGATTAAAAAAAATTTTTTTTTCCTTTTTAAAGATAAATTTTAAAAGTGACAGCCTGTTGTTTCTTATCTCCATAACACCCAGAAGAAAATCACATCTTTGGTATCATTGTTTTGTTTAAAAAAAAAAAAAAGCTTATGGCATTCATGGAACTGAAGCAAAGCCAGTACCTCCTTGAAGTGAAGTGAAGTGAAGGTCATTCAGTCGTGTCCGACTCTCTGCGACCCCAAGGACTTTAACAGTCCATGAAATTCTCTAGGCCAGAACTCTGGAGTGGGTAGTCTTTCCCTTCTCTAGGGGATCTTCCCAACCCAGCGATCAAACCCAGGTCTCCCGCATTGCAGGCGGATTTTTTACCAGCTGAGCCAACAGTTAATTGGCTATCCTTGAAACTTACTTCTGAAGGAAAAAAATGGCCTTGGGAGGAAAAAGAATTTCCTGAATTGCACACTGGCCACTGCTGTGGCTGTCACACCAGCTAGAAGCACAACACTGCTAAAAACAAAATAATTCTCAAGCCATTCATGCCATCTAACTGATAGAGATTTAAAGAGTTAAAACCTTATGTTACTTTTAGTACCTGTCAAAAACTAAGTTATTATATCCTTGAGTGTAAGTATAGCTGCTTTATAGGCCATCACTGGGGAGTTCACTGTACTACAATAAAGGAGCAGAGATTTGTTTGTCAAGGTAAAACCTATTATCTAGCATCTCACTGAGTAATTTCTCTCTGAAATGAAACATTTTATGTATTTGCTGCCCTCTTTTATCCTTACTACCCTCAGTAACATATATAAAAATTAACTCCAATATACTTAACTGAAAGTTAATCTCAAGGATACTACTCTAGTACTTTTCAAAGACTAAATTAATACCTATTTATTTTGATAAACTTAAAAAAAATTGAAATATATTTGATTTACAATGTTTCAGGCAAACAGAAAGTGCTTTAATAGACATTTTTTTCTCAGATTCTTTTCCATTATAGGTTATTACAAGATACTGAACACAGTTTCTGTGCTATATAATAGGTCTTTTTAATTTTATATATAGTAGTGTACATCTGTTAATCCCAAATTCCTAATTTATCCCTCCCTCTATATTTTCCCTTTGGTAAACATAAGTTTGCTATCTATGTCTGTGAATCTATTCTGTTTTTTAAGTAAGTTCATTTGTATCTTTTTAGATTCCCCATTAAGTATTCTTTTGGATTCCACATACAAATGATATGTAAATGGTAAACTGGTGCAGCCACTGTGGAAACCATCTACAATAGCTGAGACATGGAAGCAACCTAAAGGCCCACTGACAAACAAATGGATAAAGATGTGGTATGTGTGTGTATATACATATATACACACAGAGGAATATTACTCAGCTATAAAAAGGAATGAAACAGTGCCATTTACAGTAACATGGATGGACCCAGAGATTATCATATCAAATGAATTAAGTCAGAAAGTCAGTTAACTTTTTCACACAGATGTCACAAGGAGTTCAGATCAAGTAAGTCTACTTACAAATTTACTTCTCTGAGGTAAACGAGGGCCATCTCCTCCTTCAGCATCATCTGTGGCCTTCTTTTCTTTTTTGGACAACTGTGAACGTTGTTGCTCCATTCTTTCTTTCTCCAACTTCTTCTGCTTTTCACGTTCCATTTTTTCAAGACCTTCTCGAATCCAAGCTGGAAGAGTCCTGCGTTTTACTGCATCTGTTTCACATGGGACAAAACATTCGTGTCAGTTAAGTAAAAATTCATAAATGCATGAGTTCTTTATTCTTAAATTTCTATAATCCTTGCTAGGTTAAAAAAAATGTTGGTGCCCTTTAAGTGCTTATAAAAATATTATCATTCTCTAGCAAGGCAGTGGTTAATAAAAACAATTCACTAAACGTTATGCTTTTCTTTAAAATCATCACTTTTAATAGCAAAAGTAAATATGGCTTTAACGCTTGTAATGTGCCAGAGCACTGGGGGAGTCCATCAACTCACTTAATCCTATAAAAGCCCTAAAAGAGCACTTCATCTTTTTTAAGTGATACAACTGATGCTCAAAGAGATTAAGTGTTATGTTACAGGTTATAAAGACAGTAAGTAGTGATGTGGGCTAATGCAGAGCCAACTGTTATACCATGCGGTTTCCTAAAATATTGAAAGAATTACAAAACCATGAGCCTTCACATTAAGAATTCATTTGAGTATTACTCCTTAAGTTAAAAAAGTCAGAATCTTTTTATTAATAAAATGTCTACTTCATGACTTAAAAAAGAAAGACTTAAATGTCCATTAAGTGCTGGATTTGGATTTCCAGATAAAAAGGAACATATATATGTAACTTACTGATGGCAATAAAATAGTTCTACTATGTTATCTAAATTTTTGCCAAAACATTATGGAAAGTGAATGAAATAAATCAAAGAAATCAATCTGACAACAGTATATCCAATGAACTGAGAGTGTAAAGAGTCCATAAAGAGAGAACGAATAGGTTTTAAAAGGGGGAACTGATCATATATTGGCAAAATGTATCTAACTATCAACATCAAAGAAATATCAACATGTTATGGTTATGGTTATGAAAAATTTAAATTTTATAACAAAATATTTAAAGAAAATTATTAAAACTAAATATTTTAGAAAGTATCTTTTTTTATAATTTTAAGATTTATGACTATAAAATGACAGGACTTTAAAGTATCAATTCCTAACATATGAGAGTATTAGAACAATTGAAAAAACAAAGCATCTTTTTTACATCATCAAGAAATCATGCCAATTGTGGTTCCCTAAACTTAAATAGCTACCAATTTGTGGCGGCTCCTGCTTCACAGGAAGTGCAATAGGTGAACGCTGCCGATCCCTGAATGACGATGGTCTTTCTCTTCGATTCTGGGGAGGCGCCGGAGGTCCTGGAGGTCCTGTTGCCAATAAGGAGGATGAAATCCACCTTGCGGTGGACCAAAAGCAGCCCCATGCTGAAAGAGTATTGCAGTTTATTTTTCTTCACATTAATACAATATACTCTCTGGGACACACGTGTGTTATGAACTGGGACAGTAGAAATCCATGTGTGCAGCAAATCCAAGATTTCCATGGTTCTAATATCCACCGATATTTCTGTAGCCCTAAGAACCTAGGCTTACTTTTCTTAAGAAAGATAAAGATTTTCTGCCTATGTAAATCAAACAGCCATATAAAATCCAGCTTTTAATATACTACATTCAAGAAGTATAGAAAAGGATATATATTAATGAGCTTTTTCATTCTGAATCCATTTATCAACTACTCCTTCCACTACTAAGAAATCAAATAAATGTCAATTTTTCTGTAACTAGAAAATAACAGGATAAAAAATTTAAATCAGTTACAACTTCCTATTTATGAACTTGTTATTTCTATAATCTTGCAAGAAATAACTAATCAAAGATAAAAGCTACTGAATCATTCTATTAATTTTTTTGTTGTTGAAATTCTGCTATTTTCAGAGGCTTTTCCAAGCAAGATGCCAACAGAGCTTTTTATCTTGTTAGCATGGGGATCTATGAGCAAATGTTTTGAGTAGAAGCTCCCCATGACTACATTTTTTCAAAACAAACAAAAGCTGTCGTATCTGTATATCAAATATTCTTATACAAAAGGTATCTAAGTACGTATGAATAAGGGGAGTACTGTCTGAAGGTTAATATTGTTCACGTTTATGACCATTATCCATACAATTAGTGAAACAACACATGGGTTTTTTTCCAAAATTTTAAATGATAGCTTAAAGGTAACAAATGGCAATCAATTATTTCAAAATAACACCTAGCACTATAAATTAGGGTAGACTCTGGCAAAGTGATTAGAGAAAATAAAGCCCCACATGACACTACTCCCCATAGAGTTCTATGTCCCTAGGAATGAATCAGATGCTACAAAGGAAGTATGTACAATTCCATTAACATGTCATGTTAGAATGGGGAAAAAAAAAAAATGACAACACTAGAAAAAGTATTACTCTACACAGCAGAAGGAACTGCATTTAGGAAGATGATCTATGATCTTCATGTATTTTATTCATGTCTCAACCATAATCTATTTTTGATAAATAATGTATTCAACCTCTGTGCATTTTCTAAACTTTATTTAATATTTAAAGGTACCATCTTGAGATTATAAATTAGAAAACAAAACATCATAGCTATTGCACTTACACATTTCTCATTTTATCCAATTTTTTCCCTAACAGTCCTTTATACCATTTTCCTAAGCAAATCAAAAACCAGAAAACAAAAACCTAATGATTTTAATACTCAAAAACTAGTAACGTTTTTGACACATACGTGCTTATCTGTACAAGACTGAAAAGTGAAACACGTATCTTAGATACTTTTGATGAGACACTTCCAAAGAATGGATTACGTGCACATCTACAATATTAAAGCAACAAAATATCTTTCACCTGATAGTCAACTGGTTCACTGGCCCCACTGCAAAATTATCGGGTGGTCCACCAAAGCTGTGATTGTTCTGGTTAAATATATGCCTGTTGTCAGGGGCAAATTCCCCACTGTCCTGACTGTTGCTGTCTTCGGAAGGAGGAACAATGTCCATTGGGCCTGGTGTTGGTGGCATCCATGGCTGGTCTGGAGGGGGGTGTGGG
>SJYC01084390.1:0-38055 GCA_006408675.1 Madoqua kirkii | reverse complement strand
ACTACTACTCTAATTTATATTCTAAATAAATGGAAACCAAATACCCAAAATTACTTTTAATGAACATAACAAAATCCAAAGCAAATTTTTGTTCAATTTTTCTATTTGTGTTCAGTAACAATACCATAAAAATAATACCTTCAGGTTTTTATATGATTTCTTTCTTCCATGAACACATTTATCCTCACAACATCCCTGTGAGGTAGGGAGAAATCAGGTACTATTTTCACCAATTTCAGGAGGGGAAACTGAGGCACACAGACGTTTAAATCACTTGCCTGGGACACAAAGCCAGCACAGTAAAGTTGGGGAATGAGAATGCCAAGATGAATCATCGATGAACTTAGGAACCAAAACATTATCAAATGTGGGAAAATTTGGCACAGACTCAAGAAAACTAGAAATGAATTTTCTCTCAATATTAAAGATTAAAATATTCATTATTATTTTAAAAGTGATATCAGAGGATTACTTCCTGAGTTTTCCATTCTCACACTGAGAAACAATAAGAAAACGGAGCTATGACTTCACTGTTAACATACTCAAATCTAAGCTTCGTCTATAAATAATTTGAAGTGATTCGTAAAAACAACACAAGTCAGAAAACTGAACTAGTATCAAGGAACCTAAATCACACTATAAGTAAAAAAAGCAAACAAACAAACAAAAATATACAGATAAAAACTTATGGAAGATCTTTACTATCTGAAAAAAAGGGAAGAGAAAAATGAGAGGATGGTAGGGGCAGAGTATATTTGACAGACTTATCTGTCACAAAATGACACAATTTTTCCTTAATTAGAGACTAGACATGTTTTGCTCTGCCAGTGCTGCTGCTGAAAGGCCAGAGGTTGCAACAGAGAGACATAGAATGCTCTCTTCCCTAGATGCCAAGTGAGGTTTCCAGTGTTCCCAGCCCCTGTCAGCCTAGGAATGAAGAACCAAGAAAAGAATCAAACTGAGTGCCACAATGCTAGGAGAATGAGTATAGAATAATTTTAACCATAAAATTTCAAGGTCAATCTAACTGAAACTACCTAGTCTTCAAGAAGTATTCATTTCAAGAAGTCATAAAACTAAGCAAATTAAACAATTTAATTTTAATCCTCATTTTATTTTAAAATTGAGTCCTAAAATTTGGAAAACATAAACAACAAACCTGGTTGCCACATTCTGTTAAAGTTTGAATCCCCTTGGAAATTCCCATGATTATTTGGACCAGACTCCATTGCAGACATATCCTGTCCATTTGGCATCATTCCTGGTGGTTGTTCTACCATGCTTTGCTGTCCTGAAGCTTCTCTTTGGGCAATCCAAGCTTGCGCCAATGCAGCCCAGTCAATCTGGCCTAACAAAATTTAACACAGCAGAATCTGACATTCAGAATGCAGGAGCTAAAAGAACATGCCTCTATGTAAAACAAGCATTTCAGTTAATCCTTACTAGAGATTTTAAATATTATAGAATGTTATAGTGGAAAAAAATGATTAAAAATAATGCATATGCAGGTTACAAAATAAATGACTTAAGACATTCAGAAAAGGACTTTATAAAATAACCAATTTCTAGTATTACTCATAAGAAAATGTATTCCCTGTGCCTTAGTTCATTGAATTTTTAAAAACTCTTGCTCTTTTTAAAAAATCACTATAAGAACAGATGATTAAACTCACTCTTTCTCAGACAGCTCCCATTCAGGTCTACATTGGATCCTACACACCTCAGGTGAGTATAGCTAGCTATTTCTGTTCCTTCTCAGTCACCTTTGTTTAGCATCTTTAACTTCTTCCTCTAGTCAAAATATATCTCAACAACTTACTCATTTTTATTCAAAATTCATTGTTTCCTCTATCCCTATCAAAAATGTATAGCTTTTGCTCATGTGATTATAGTGACTGGAACTGTACATACATGTGGTACTACCCATGTCCATTTCCTGGTTTTCGTGTTATAACATAAACATGTAAAATGTAATCACTCAAGGAAACAAGATAAAGGTTACAAGAGATTCCCTGTAATCCTTTTGCAACTTCCTATAAACTTATAATTATTTCATAATAAAAGGTTTAAAAATCATAAAAAAACTATAGCTAACATTTTAAGATCTAACAGTATTAATAAAGTAAACAATGTAGACTAAGACACAGGTTTTTTCATCTCAGTTTAGCCAAGATTAAATAAATATATTCTCATACATTTTGACAAAGGTACAGTTAAACTTGACAATGTATATCTAAAACTTTAAATGTACAACTGTGATCTATCAAACCTATTTCTTAGCTTTTTTTCCTAAGAAAATAATTGGACAAGTAATAATGGTATGTATACAAAATTAGGGGAATGTCTTCAAAAAGTAGAGTCACAGACAATCAATCATCTAAAAGTAGATTTATTACAGTACAGTCCTATAACAGAATGCTATGTAGCTATTAAAAAAAAAAAACAAATAGGAAAGCATTAACTCAGTAAACACAGGGCAGTAGAAGGGGTCATACCAATTAAGCAAAATTGGCTATGAATTAACCACTGTTAGAATTCAGTAATAAATGAGGGATCCTTATACCCTTTTCTGCATCTATATAAGCTTGAGATACTCCATACTGAAGAGAGGTTTTAAAATTAATAGTTATACCATCAGTTGATTATGATCTATATAGAATCTTAAGACTCAGAATTAACAGCAGAAATATGATTAACTTAAGCAACACATTTAAGAAAGACTTTCTTCAGAAAACAAGAACTAAATCAGTTTTAGAAATATGAAATCTATACAAAACTTTCTACCCTTTGAGAAAATATTCCAAAGGGAAATCCATTCCTTGATATGTATGCTAGATAAGATGATTCAAGAGAAAAAAATTAAAATCCAACCATAAAATGACCCAATAAACCAATTTCAATTCTACCTCCCTTAATCCTTGTGCCTATCTTCCACCCATTTCTATATACCTCCCTACTCCACTCCCCAAAACTCAATTTGTTTCCTTACTTGGATCCTGCTGGTGCTGGAATGACTGCATCCATTGTTGTTGGTTCAAAGGCCACTGCTGCCAAGGTTGTCCTCCTTGATCCCACATTCTGACTTTTAAAATGTATCTGTTTTTCTGTCTTCAAAAAATAGTTTAAAAAAGAGAAAATGAGTGTTATTTAATGTTAAAAAAGCTCACACATCAGAAATTATTATATGATTTTACATTTATGTCATCAGAGCTCTAAAATTCTGCTCAAAATGGTTGTCAGAAACAACTGGAATTTTTTGGTTGGCAAGCAAGAATAAATCTAATTTTTCTAATTTTTTCTAATTCCAATTTAAAATCTCATATAGACCTGTGGAATGTAATTATTTTGAAGATTATAAGAAAAAAGGTTTATCTGTTTAGCCTCCCATAATCCAAGACTTACTGAAGAGGGTTATCAAATAGCTCTAGTTAATGAAAGAAAACCATGAGCGCAGAAGGTAGAATACATTTAGAAAGCAGTCATATTGTCAAACCTAATAAAAAAAAACAGCTGATTCATGCAGTCTTAGAAGAAAAGTTGATGAGAAATAAAAAATTCAAAGGTTACCAAAATATCACCCCTACAGACTGTCTTATGAGACACAATACTATGTCCCCATAATAACTATTTTCACCAAAAATGTTTACCTGAATCTAACTGAGCAAAAGTGAAAGTCACTCAGTCGTGTCTGAGTCTTTGTGACCCCATGGTCTATGTAGTCCATGGAATTCTCCAGGCCAGAATACTGGAGTGTGTAGCCTTTCCTTTCTCCAGGGGATCTTTGCAACCCAGGAATCAAACCGAGGTCTCCCACATTGCAGGTGGATTCTTTACCAGATGAGCCACAAGGGAAGCCCAAAATATTGGAATGGGTAGCCTTTCTCTTCTCCAGAGGATATTCTCAGCCCTGGAATGTGGAAGATCTAGGTTCGATTCCCGGGTTGGGAAGATTCCCTGAAGAAGGAAAAGGCTACCCACTCCAATATTCTGGCCTAGAGATTCCATGGACTAAAGAGTTGGACATGACTGAGCGACTTTCACTTTCCAGTGTGAAGGAATTACAAGGGGACAAAGGTATTGCCTAAACAGTATCAAAAGAAACAATCAGACAAATCTACAAGGTGAGATAGCCCACAAGGGTTGTTTTTGGTTTTTTTTTTTGCCACATCACGCAGCTTGTGGGATCTCAGTCACGGACTGAACCAATGAAGCCTAGAATCCTAACCATTAGGTCACCTGGAACCTCCCAAGACCAGGTTTCTAATATATAATTATGATGGAAAAGTAGGGGGGAAAGACATATGTTAATAACTATTAAATATAGGTGATGGGTATGGGGACAAAACTGTAAACTAGCTTGAAAACTTTCACAGTAAAAAGTTTTAAATGCCTACAAGTCATTTTTATACTTTCTCCAACTCAGATATACAACCCTGTTCAAGAATCAACGACATGCATAGTAGGCAGATGTTTCTTCATTTCTGTACCCCAGGCCTTAGCATATAGCAGGCATTAATTATTTACTAAATGCATCCTTTCAGACCCTTTCCTCTATTCTATGAACAAAACTATTTCTTAGTATTGCACAATCACAAAAAAATTTGAAAGCCAGATATTATGGAAGTGATAGACACCAACTTAAAGACAACACTGGGCTATTACAATCCAGGCTTTTAGCATTTGCAACTAGTCTTTGCTGCATTCTCAGAATGTTAAATACTTCTATCAGGGGCAGATCCTACCTCTCAGTTGAACACGGAATTAGGGGAGATGTATTCCTTTGTTATACCTTATTTACTCATGAGTCAAGTGCACTTACTTGTCTTCTAATTGTATTATATGTTCTATTATAATGGTATTATTAGAATAAGGCAAAACAGGCACTAAACAGAACCACACTTAAGGCCAATAACTGGGCTGGGTATCAATTCCAAGCTTTTTCTGATCTTTCTTCCAATTTCCTCTTTTCCAACTATACCTTTAAAGTTCTTTAAAAGGTAATGACTCATTAGCACTCTTGAAAACTTTAAATAACTTTAGCTAAAAGGAAACAAGTAAGTAGAGGAACAGCCAGAAGAAACACCAACTGCTATTTTGACTAACCTCAGAGGTTCACCTTCTGTTCAAAATTTAGGATGATTCAGTACTACAGCTTGGAAGCATAGCAGCAAGATTACTTATGACCTGGAAAAAAAAAAGTGAATGTTTGCAATTAAAAATAATAAAGAGCTATGAGAATTAATAAAAATAAATTCTAGAGATGCAACACAAAAGTGCGATCATCTCCAAATTAATCTGAAACTTTTTCTTCCATTAATTTTTATAAGAAAAACGTTCACCACTGTAAATTTAAGGAAACCAGTACATCAAAAATGAGAAAGCAAAGCTTTTAAAACAGTTTTCTTTCAAAAATTTCCCTTTTATTTACTTGCACAACTCACTAACAATATAAAACATGTCAAGCACTTTAGGAACTGTCATTCGTTGTTGTTCAGTCACTAAGGTGTCTGACTCTTTTCCACCCCATGGGCTGCAGCAGGCTAAGCTTCCCTGTCCTTCTCTATTTTCCACACTTTGCTCAAACTCACATTCATTGAATCAGTGATGCCATCCAATTATCTCATTCTCTGTCGCCCCCTTCTCCTCCTTGCCCTCAATCTTTCCCAGCATCAGTCTTTCCCAACCAGTTGGCCAAAGGACTGGAGCTTCAGCCTCAGTCCTTCCAATGACTATTCAGGGTTGATTTCCTTTAGGATTGACTGGTTTGATCTCCTTGCTGTCCAAGGGACTCTTAAGAGTCTTCTCCAGCGCCACAACTTGAAAGCATCAATTCTTTGGCACTCAGCCTTCTTTATGGCCCAACTCTCACATCCATACATGATTACTGGAAAAACCATAGCTTTGACTACATGGCCCTTTGTCCACAAAGTGCTTTTTAACACACTGTCTAGGTTTGCCATAGCTTTCCTTCCAAGGAGCAAGCGTCTTTCAATTGCTTGGCTACAGTCATTGTCTGCAGTGATTCTGGAGCCCAAGAAAACAAAATCTGTCACTGTTTCAAATTTTTTCCCATCTATTTTCCATGAAGTGATGGGACTGGAGGCCATGATCTTTGTTTTCTGAATGCTGAGTTTTAAGCCAGCTTTTTCTCTCTCCTCTTTCACTTTTATCAAGAGGCTCTTTAGTTCCTCTTCACTTTCTGCCATAAGGGTGGTTTCATCTGCATATCTGAGGTTGTTGATATTTCTCCTGGCAATCCTGATTCCAGCTTGTGCTTCACCCAGTTCAGCATTTCACATGATGCATTTTGTATACAAGTTAAATAAGAAGGATGACTAGATACAGCCTTGCGGTACTCCTTTCCCAATTTGGAACGAGTCTGTTGTTCCTTGTCCAGTTCTAACTGTTGCTTCTTGACCTGCATCCGGGTTTCTCAGGAGACAGGTCAGGTGGTCTGGTATTCCTATCTCCTGAAGAACTTTCCAGTTTGTTGTGATCCATGCAATCGAAAGCTTTAGAGTAGTCAATGAAGCAGAAGTAGATATTTTTCTGGAGTTCTCTTGCTTTTTTCTACAATCCAATGGATGTTGGCAATTTGATCTCTGTTTCCTCTACCTTTTCTAAATCCAGCTTGTACATCTGGAAGTTCTGTTCACATACTGCTGAAGCCTAGCTTGAAGGATTACGAGCAGTACCTTGCTAGCATGTGAAATGAGTGCAACTGTGTGGCAGTTTGAACATTTTGGCATTGTCATTCTTTGCGATTGGAATGAAAGCCGCAATTGTCATATACACCAAGAAAAAAAAGGAACATTTTTAAGTATTTCGTCTATCTGATATGAACTTAATGTACAAATAAGGTAATAAATTCAGTCTTCCATGGAATTCTAAGTTTAAAAATTACATCAGCAAGGTGAGAACAATTTGTCCTTCAAATAGTTTCATCTTCTTCCCATTATATTAATATGTTTTTAAAGCTGATAGACCTTCCAAAGGTACCGGACACCTTCTTGCTGTCCTAAAGCCTATGACCCTGCAGTCACTAAACAACAAATGAATAAATAAGTATATAAGTTCTTCTTTCCCTCTGTTTACTTTTATTGTTTACCCTGTTAATGATAAGAAAATTGTTGACTTACATACATGAGAATCAAAAGGCTGGTGTTTAAGCTCAGCTTGCTATGTTTTACAAAGCTCTAACAGCACATCAGAGTTAATGCACAGATTTTTCTGTGGTAGGTTGTAAACTCATACAATGCAGGGACTATAATAAGCTCTATATAGTGTCTGCTGTGGTTGCAAATAGATGTGCACATAATAAAATCACTTTAACATATCAGTGATGTATGTTGACGATCATCATTGCCAATACACACATTTACTTTTCTGGAAACCACTCTAAAACCAGTTTCTTTTACTTACTCATGTTTAATGGTTGTCAAGGCCAATTTTTTTCAATTCCACTTTTTAAGTTTTCTGATTATCACTTGTCACCTAGACTTCAGAACACAAGCTGATGATGCCTATCTATACCACTCATTAGCTGAGTGAATATGGGGAAATTAACTATTCTCTAATCCTTGGTTTTCTCAACTCTAAAATGGTAGACATAATAAATGTCTACCCCATAGGGTTATTGTGAAGATTGAGTGGGAAATATATAAAAACTGGGCACAAAAAGCTTCAATAAGTAGTAGTTAATACCACCACCAAGACTTTCTCACACTGCTTTTGATAGCACACAAGTTTACAACTGGGGACAGGGAGGGGTGATCAAGCCAATCCATTTCTACTCAATTCCATTTTCTTACCTTAAAGCAATCTAAGAGTTATCCAGATTTCATTTTATCTTTGGGGAAAAAAAAAAAAAAACTTTTTGCTCCCATTTCTCACAATATCATAAGCTGAAGCTTTTATTAAAACAAAACAAAGCAAAATTTTCAAGTTTTCCTATACAGAGATTTTATGTGCATATTTTCAAAAGTGATTTGTATTACTTGTACCATTTCTCTGTTTGTTAAAACCAATCATTTCTATTTTTACTATACTTTCCAAAGCTTTGTTCCCTCCAAAGTTTTTATAAAAGCTATTATTCAAATACAGTGTTTGATACACTTAGGCTGAGAAAAATATGGAAACAATGTGAAATTGTGACAAAAGCAGGATAAAAGCATCTACTTCTGCTTCACTGACTACGCTAAAGCCTTTGATTGTATGGATCACAACAAACTGTGGAAAAATTCTTTAAGAGATGGGAATACCAGACCACCTTACCTGCCTCCTGAGGATTCTGTATGCAGGTCAAGAAACAACAGTTAGAATCAGACAAGAAACAATGGACTGGTTCCAAATTGGGAAAGGAGTTCACCAAGGCTGTATCTTGTCAGCCTGTTTATTTAACTTATGTGCAGAGTACATCATGCAAAATGCCAGGCTGAAGCACAAGCTGGAATCAAAGTTGTGGAGAGAAATGTCAAAACCTTAGATATGTAGATGACACCACCCTATGGTAGAAAGTGAAGAGGAACTAAAGAACCTCTTGATGAAAGTGAAACAGTAGAGAGAAAAAGCTGGCTTAAAACTCAACATTCAAAAAAACGAAGATCATGGCCTCTGGTCCCATCACTTCATGGAAAATACATGGGGAGAAAATGGAAATAGTGAGAGACTTTGTTTTCTTTTGTTCCAGAATCACTGGAGATGGTGACTGTAGCCATGAAATTGAAAGACGCTTGTTCCCTGGAAGGAAAGCTATGACAAACCTAGACAGCATATTAAAAAGCAGAGAGATTACTTTGCCAGCAAAGGTCTATATAGCCAATGCTATGGTTTTCTCAATAGTCACGTATGGACGTTGAGAGTTGGACTATAACAAAAGCTGAGTGCTAACGAATTAATGCTTCTGAACTGTGGTGTTGGAGAAGACTCTTAAGAGTCCCTTGGACTGCAAGGATATCCAACCAGTCCATCCTAAAGGAAATCAATTGTGAATATTCATTGGAATGACTGATGCTGAAGCTCCAATACTTTGGCCACCTGATGGGAAGAGCTGACTCATTAGAAAAGACCTTGATGCTGGGAAAGATTGAAGGCAGGAGAAGGGGCTGACAGACAACGAGATGGTTGGAAAGCATCACCAACTCAATGGACATGAGTTTGAGCAAGCTCCAGGAGATGGTGAAAGACAGGAAAGCCTAGCATGCTGCACTCATGGGGTCACAAAGAGTCTGACATGACTGAGTAACTGAACAATGACAACAATAAAATGCTTCAGTTAAACCTGCAGTTAAGAAACTTTACTTGGCTACAGAAAATGAATGCTGAACAAACATGTCGGTAGAACACCAAAATTTCAGTCTTTTTGGAAGGCAAGTTAACAGTAGAGTATTTTATCACAATTTTAAATGTTCATCCCTCTGAGCCAGGAATCCCACTTCAGGGACTTAGAACCATGGATGAGCATACTCACCATCTAATTAAAAAACCTGTAGCATGTCTCTAACAGTGAACATCTGCTTTTAGTGACACTCAAAAGGCAATAGGTGAGTTAAGAGTGGACTGCTATTTAGCCCTTAAAATGAATAAGGTAGATTTTTATATGCTGACATACACTGATGTACAAATTGTATTATGAATTGTATAGGGAAAAAAATTATGATACAGGATCAATAATGATGCCACTCAAAGTTTTTATTTTTTTAAGAATGCAATTTAGTATAGAAAACTCCTAAATTACCAAAAGTTCTTAAAACTGATAAACTCTGGAGAGGGAAAACAGAGATCAGTTAATTTTAATTTTTTATTTTCTTTCTGTATTCTTTGAACGATTTAATTATGAGAGTGCATTTTAAAAAACAAATCTACTATAGATTTTTTAAGATACAAAGAACCAAGAAGCTGATCATCAAAATTTTTATGTGTTTTATCTTGACTCAAGAATATTGAGGGCATAGGAAATATAGCTATTTTGAATTCTGCAAAGTGCTTTGCCCATATTTAGTGGTAAAATATTTTACTCAGTCACTGAAATTTATTATCAAGTAAATATATTAATATTCACTGATGATGACATTCTAGTACTGCGTCTCTGACTTTGTAACATCAAAAATCAATTTCAATCTATTCATTCTTTGCTTAGCTTTAAAGAACCATAAGCTCAATTTCTCAAATTTAGAGAAATGTGATCACTGATGAGCTGGGCTGCAAGACTTTCCCTTCACAGGATTAAAGTAACTGCTATTTCCCTGGAAACAACTGGGATTTGGGAAGACCAGAAAGATCAACAACCATGGTTTGCATCAGATTATGCACATTATTACACACAGCTACAAAAATCTAGTTTATAAATATGACCAGTGTTACAGATTGAATTGTGGTCTGCTAAAAGATACATTACTCCTTGGAAGAAAAGTTGTGACCAACCTAGATAGCATATTAAAAAGCAGAGATATTACTTTGCCAACAAAGGTCCTTATGGACCTTTGTCAAGGCTATGGTTTTTCCAGGGGTCATGTATGGATGTGAGAGTTGGACTAAAAGAAAGCTGAGCACCAAAAAATTGATGCTTTTGAACTGTGGTGTTGGAGAAGACTCTTGAGAGTCCCTTGGACTGCAAGGAGATCCAGCCAGTCCATCCTAAAGGAGATCAGTCTTGGGTGTTCATTGGAAGGACTGATGCTGAAGCTGAAACTCCAATACTTTGGCCACCTCATGTGAAGAGCTGACTCACTGGAAAACACTCTGATGCTGGGAGGGATTGGGGGCAGGAGAAGGGGATGACCGAGGACGAAATGGCTAGATGGCATCACCGACTTGATGGACATGAGTTTGGGTAAACTCTGGGAGCTGGTGATGGACAGGGAAGCCTGGTGTGCTGCGATTCATAAGGTCGCAAAGAATTGGACATGACTGAGTGACTGAACTGAACTGAGAATATATGTTGAAGTCCTACCCCCCACTTCCATTAACTGTGAACATGGCCTTATTTGGAAATAGGGTCTTGGCAAACATATTAAAATGAGGTCATACTAGATTAAAGTAGGTCCTAAGCCAGTACAACTGGCATCTTCAGAAAAAGAGACAGACACTGGGAAAATGCCATGTGACCACAGCAGCAGAGACTGGAGTAAATTGTCTAAAGCCTAGGAAAGCCAAAGACTGCTGGGAACCAACAGAAACTTGGAAGAGGCAAGAAAATATCCTCCCCTAAAGCAGAGAGAAAGAGAAGAAGGAAAAGGAAGAGAATGGTGGGGAGCACACAATGCATGACCCTGTCAAAACCTTTAATTTCAGTCAAACACTTGTAGGCTGGAGAACTGTGAAAGAACAAATTTCTGTTGCTTTAAAGTCAGTCTGAGGCAATTTGGTACAGTATCTCTATGAAACTAACACAACCAGAAATGACCACAAATTATCATATTTCTTAGATGACTCTATATTAGAACAATCATTGCTATGAGGTTCTTACTCATTTAAATGACAATCATTAATATTTGCAAAAGTCATCTTATAGATTGTATGACAGATGAATGAGAATGAAAATGTAGTGTTTGTTTTAAAGCCCTGAATGCATCAAATGGAAAGTCAAAGAAATATAGAAATATACCCATTCTTTGGTGAGTATAATGAAGTTTCTCACATCAAACAAACCACAAAATGCAACAATCTTCTTACCCCCTGCTGTTTCAATCTTACACTCATGGTAACTGACTTCAAAGTCAAAAAGAATATATTTGGATCAAGTCACATTACTTAAAAATGGAACTAACAAAGTTAACCTTGTAATCCTTGAAATGTCATAACTTTTTTTGCTACTTGGTGTGAAATGCATTTTAGTATATATTGAAATACTTCCATAGCTTACAACTCGAGAGGTAATCAAAAAATACTAGAGAACTGAATCCTTTGATTATAGACAACAAAAACAAGTGATATTTGAAAAATAAATTTGGAAGAAAAAAAATGAAGCAACTCTAAAGGAAACAACCCCTAGTAGCAACAAAAACACTTACCTTTGTTCTAATACTATTCTCCAAGCAATGAAAGTAATCAGGGATCGGTAAAGCAATAGCTGATTGTTAGAACTGGGGCAAGAAATACACAAAATGAGCCTGGAGCATCTTGAAGTGCCAGGAAGTAAGATGATGCTCAAAAAGAGGGATGGGGAAGATGGGAAGATGTCAAAGGTCCAGCATACACAACTCAAAGAGCTACCCATGTCCAAAGGTGGAATAATTTGGGCAATAAAACAAAGTAGTACTGGATTACAATACAAATATGACATAAATATTTATGAATCCTGACATAAATAAATGATTAAAATAAATTGGAGAGAAGAGACAAATCTTCTATGCAGAGGCATTCCAAATAACTTATGCAGATACTTCATCATAAAGGAGGGAGAACTTAACTCTCCACTCCTTAAGTATGGATTGTGCAAAGGGACTCCCAAAGAGTACAGTATGGAAAGAGGAAGGTGGACAGGGGAGAGTATACTCTGGAGCAATTTGACAAACACTACCTCAAGCAGGTGATCAAGGTCAATATCAACATGGTAAGTCATGTTCATAGGATGTAGCCTAGATGCAATGTGATGAAAAGGGCACTGAACCTCTGTGATCTTCCTCCTCAAAAACCCTAATACCAGTCTTATCATGAGAAAAACAACAAATCCCAATAGCAGGTCACCCTACATAATATCTGGCTAGTACCCCCTAGAAATTGTCAAGATCACTGTGTTACTTTGCTAAGGCTGCCATAACAGAGTACCAAAGACTGGATAACTCAAACAACAGATATTTATTTCACATGTTCTGGAGGCTGCTAAGCTTTTCTTTTTTCCAAAGGAGCAGTACACAGAGGGGTTATCATTATAACATTACTGAAGTTTCCTTACAACATGTAGGGCCCATGCTAATGACCTCATTTTACTTCTTTAAAGATCCTATCTCCAAATATAGTCATATTTTGAGACACTGAAGTTAGGACATCATTGTATTAATTTTCAGCCTGTAAAAGCCATAGAAAACAAAGCAGGCCTAAAAAACTGTCACAACCAAAGACAACTAAGGACATATAACCGTTAAATTTATATGATATTCTAAACAGGAGCTTGGGCTGGAAAAAGGATATTAGATTTAAACTTAGGCAATGTGAATAAACTAGGGACTTTATGTAATAATGTCCCAATATTGGTCCATTCAATGTAACAAACGTACCATGCTAAAGTTAATAGGAGAAACTGTGTATGCGGGGTGGGGGAGAGGGAGTAGTTTATGCGGTAACTCTGTACTACCTGCTCAATTTTTCTGTAAATCAAAAACTGTTCTTAAAAAATTAAAGCCTATTAACAAAACATTTTTAAACACAGTCTCAAGAACACCTTAAAAGAACAGATTTACCTTATCTACAGCCCACATCACCTTACAAAACAGTTTTTGTTGCCTCTGCCTTGTTGCATTCCAACCAGAAACTCCAAGTTTACTTTGCTGTTCTATGAATTAACCACCAACAATCAGAATCTGTCGAGGACCCGCGAGGTTCAGACGACAGTAGTATCCTCTACAGGATAATGAAACTGAAATGTTGGATGCTACCTTTCCTTCCCGAAGTTTAAGACATAGTCGCTGTGACTTTAAAAATACAAGGATAATACAAACTATAAGTAACCTAACCGTACTTAAAAGAACACAGTTGCCCTTGGCTGCGCCTGCGTAATCTCAGCTACGAGACACAGAAGGTCCAGGGCCGAGCCCCCGCCTCCTCCGCTCCCCTGCACCCCCTCCCCATAAGAGGGTTCCCACTGCGCACGCGCAGTGCTTAACGGCCGGTCAGGAGCCCAACAATCACTCCCTTCTCATCGGAGAGGGAACTCTGGTAGTTAGGAGCGCTCGTGAGCACTCTCTTTCAATAAGAACATCTTCTTTTCACCGGGAGCATCGCCGTGATTCATCAAGTCAGGCGGACGCCACCGCTTTAAGGGAGAAAAGATTCCAGCGGTCGCGCCAAGCAGCGTACGCAGGCTACGTGTTTAAGTTATGCTACCTTCGCCACAGAAACCAAGAAAGCTGTAATGGCCTGGCAAGCCCTCGCGCCTAATCGTTCAGCACCACTTACCCACTGTTTACGGAACACCGCTGTCGCCACCGTTCCTGTAATACCTCTCCAACCCTTTCGATGCTTCTACTTCTCCGCGAACAAGACAAGATGGCGCCCGATTAGTCTCACCCGGAAGTGAATAATAATAACATCCGTTAGTCACCTGAAGCCATACTGTCCCCCATCCAGGTCTTTGAGCACATGACTGTACCAGGTTAACATGTGGAGACGCCATTTTTGTTATGGGCAAAGCCACCTCGACTTTGTAAAGAACACAATGCAAGTATCTGGACGTTCTAGTACTTTACCGTTTAAAGTATCCAGCGCCATGCCTGACTCATTTTTATCTTCACAGTGAACAGAAAGCCAAGACTTTAAGTCTTCTGTAAAGAGCGCACTCAAAATTTTTACTTTAGCAGCGCGATCCTATTTCAAGGGGATGTGTGTTGGATTCCATAAAGGTTGAGTTCGCGGCACTACTTTTCAGACTACGGAGGGGCCCCAGGGTCAAACGAACCAACTGGCGGGTTGCTCGGTGCACCCTGGGCCGTACGTCAGGGCCACCAGAGGCGGGCCGAACTTCCACAATACTCCAAGCTTGGGTGTCACCGAGCGCCTCCAAGGGCTCCGCCTCCAGAGAGACCGGACGTTGGTGAAATGACTGGTCTGGATGGAGAGACAGCGGAGACCTTAGCTGACCCCGCAGCGGGGGGTCTTTGTTAACCTCGAAAACATCGCGCCCCCTTCCGGGGGGTACTTGCTTAGCTCTTCTTCACTTGGCTAATACCGATGTTTCGTTCCTTCTCCACGACCTTTAGGGAAAAGCGGCAGCGAAGTCCAGTTTCCGTCCCGCTGCTCCTTTATTCGGAGAAAGCAATGACACCCCACTCCAGTACTCTTGCCTGGAAAATCCCATGGACGGAGGAGCCTGGTGGGCTGCAGTCCATGGGCTCCCAAAGAGTCAGACACGACTGAGCGACTTCACTTTCACTTTTCACTTTCATGCATTGGAGAAGGAAATGGCAACCCACTCTAGTGTTCTTGCCTGGAGAATCCCAGGGACGGAGGAGCCTGGAGGGCTGCCGTCTCTGGGGTCGCACAGAGTCGGACACGACTGAAGCGACTTAGCAGCAGCAGCTCCTTTATTTCAACCACAAGATGGCCTCCCGAAAGGACTTATGCAATGCGATTCTTCAAATGGAATACTTTGATTCCATGATGTTTTTAATAGGAATTATGTTCAGGTATCAAAAGTATCCATTTCTAGACTAGGAACTACAAAGAAAACAAAATTGTTCTGAAGATAAGATACAGTATTTCTCAACTAAATGTTGGAAAGTGTCTTTCAGAGAGTAACATAAAACTTTTGCATGACTGAACAGAATGCACCAAGTATCTAAATTGTTTCACTGGGAATTGTGCAAAAGAAATAGCAACTAACAATAAAATAAAATGTTAAAAACACACCTAGAAGGATAAAAAAATGATAAAGATCAGACAGGTGAATAGATGGCGTTTGCATGAAATTCAGCCTTCTTGTGAAAATACTTGACACCCAGACGTTCCTGAATCAGTATTAAAACAAAGTCCTCAATAAGTAAAGATCTGCTTGTTCCTCAAATGAAAGCCACACACAAAATACAACTTCATCCTGGGAGAAACATTCACTAAGAACACCTGCCAACACCATGAAGTGAGTACATAATATTACTGGAGGCAAAAGGAAAGTTTGGTTCCTTTGATCCTGGCCCTAATTTCACACACACACAAAAACTACACAACAGTCTAGTGTGATTTTTATGTTGTTTTGGTTGTGTCCTGAGGGAACTTAATTCCCTCACCAGGGCTTGAACTCCAGCCCTGGGCTGGGAAAGCACAGAATCCTAATCATTGGATTGCCCTGAAGCTCCCCTGGTGTGATTTTTTTTTTAAGAGAATTAAAAAAAATACTTTATATTTTATTTTTAAAAATATTACTTTTGGCTGTCCTGGGCCCTCCTTGTGGTGAGCAGCTTGTCACTGCAGTGGCTTCTCTTCTTGAGAGGAGCGCAGGCGTTAGGTGCACGGGCTTCAGGAGTTGCCACACTGAAGCTTCACTAACTGCAGTGCACAGACTTTGCTGTTCCACAGGCATGTGGAATCTTCTTGGGTCAAGGATCCAACCCATGTCCCCTATGTTGGCAGGGGAATTCTTATCCACTGTACCACAGGGGAGGTCCCCTTAGTGTGATTTTTTAAACCACTTTCTGAAATAAAAACTAGAAGCACATTTACCACATATTATCAGTGATTATCTCTGATTTTGTTCTCTGATCGTTTTCCAAGTTTTTTGCCTAGGCCCTGATTTGCAAGTTTATTTCTCTGGGAAAATTCTTATCAGAGAAACATCCTATCTTCCATGTGAAACCTGATTGCCCTAGAGAAACTTTCTTAAGTTCCTACTTTCTGTAATTATATTTGTTTGCTTGTTTCCCTTAACGTTGAAACAATTTTCTGGTAGGTTTTTGTTATTTCCTTTGAATTCTGTTCTTCAATTGGCCAACATATATTGCTTAGCATATAGAAAGTTCTCCATTTGTCCAGTGAGAGAATTATTAAATACCTCGTTTGTGCCTTCTGCCAGTTTAATGAGGCACCCTCTGCAAACAGTTTGCCAGACCAGGAAATGAGTTTTACATTTCCCTCACCACTTGCATCGAGGATTTCCCTGTCACTTTATGATCTGAAGAAGACACTAGGCATATTAAAAATATGGGGCGTCAGCTTACAGGTTATTTTGTATACATAGGAAACTAATATTGGAGACTAGAAACATGGGATTTTTATGCAGTGGTAAAACATTTAACGTAACTATCACACACAATAACCTGGGAGGCAGAAAATATATTTACTGAAGTTTGAGCAGGGTAAGAAGTTGAAAAATAAATGTGTTGGGTACTACTGGATGCATTTGGCAAGCTATGATTAAAAACAAGTAGAGCCTGGAGAGCAGTGCTTACTTTGTAAAGCTGAAATCAGGGAACAGAGGCAACCAGAATTTGAGGGTCATGTTTTTGATTTTCACCTCCAAGCAGTAGGAGATAAAACTTTAGAAAGCCTGTTAAATGACAAAGGATCATTAAAACTCAGCCTTGCAGCAAAGATCATACCTAACGGTGTAAACATCATAGTTATTTTGGAAATTTTCAATGGGTTAATTAGGGTAATCTATTTTTTTTTCTCATTTAGGAAAAAAAATACCTAAGGATGAAAATGTGGTTAAGAGGATGACTCTTCCATCAAAGCTTATAGACAGAAAGTACCTGCCATAATGTCAGGAGAGATGTATGGAGGGAGGAAATCAAAGAAATACACCCAACCCAAGAACTATTTGTCTTAAAAAAAAAAAAAAAGTGGTATTGGCATATAAATCTGACCAGGAACAAAGAGGTTTACTAAGCTTTTAAGAGTCATAGTGAAAAAAGAAACCAAAAGCCTTAGCTAACAGAACTTGTGACTATTCCAAACTTTAAAACAAAACTTCAGCTCCCAATTATCTAGGAAAAGCCTGAAAAAAAAGCTGTGCAAGTTCCTAGGATATCATACTCAACAGCCACTCAAATGTAGCCAGTGACGTCTGAGTCACAGAGAACAATGGAGAAAGGAATTAAGAGAATAGAGGAAAGGGCTGATAATGAACATTTCCCATCCCCAGGGTGATGACAGTGTCTCCATTCTTCTTCCCCTTTCTGAATGAGGATGTTTACTGTGGTAACAGTTCCACTGGCTTCACCACTGTACAGTAAGTGTGTAGAAAACAGAACATACTCATTTCCTGGGCCTCCAGCCTGACCAGTGGGAGCAGCATTCAGACTTGACATAGCACTTCCAAAGAGCCTGGTTTTGGAAAGGTAGATGGTACTCTGGGGGTTACTTCTTCACAAGACAGTCACTGTGCTCCACATGCAGAAAGAAGAGCGGAGTGTCTGGTGACCAGAGGGCAGATTCTGAGACTTTTAGTGCACTCACCATCCCCTTCTTTTTTCAGAGCCCTGGAGACTTAACTCTTTTCTTTCCATTCTTCCTTGCAATCAGACAGGGCTATGTGACTACTTCTTTCTGGTCACCGGGGTGTGCGAAACACATCTAAAGTGAAGAAGTTAATTGCTGGTGCAAGAGCTTTGGTGTCCCCTTCTCCTGCCACAGTGAAGAGGCCTGGTGTCCAAATGACAGAGCCAGAACGCAGTGAGCGAGGATGACAGTCACCAGTTGGCAGACAGTTGCTTCTGCAGATTGCCCATACTCTTAGTGGACTTTGGATGAGGGGGAAATAAACTAATTTTTTCCCCTCAGTGCACCTGGATTTATGGTTAGAAATAAACTTTTATTGTGTTAAGTCATTGTTACTACAGCATAACCAGCCTATTCTAATACATACGGGGATGCAGACGTTTTAGATATTTCTGCTTGAGTATTATGACTTAAAAAATGTATGAAAATGGCTTCAGGGAATTCCATGGTGATGCCATGGTGAGGACTCCACACTTGCATTGCTGAGGATATGGGTTTAATCCCTGGGGACTAAAATCCCACAAGCCATGTGGCACAGCCAATGTTTAATTAATTAAACATCTCATATAAAAAATGGTTTTAAAATGGCTTCACAGGGTCCATGAAACTCAGAAATAACATTCAAAAATCTGAGGCATATATTTTTCTAATAAAATGTCAAAATTTCCCTTCCTAGCCTCTCTATTGCCATCAGCAGGAGTGTAGAAATGGCCCCAGAATTAAAACCTTCTACTTCCTCCAACAGTCATAGCTTCTCTTTCGGATTATCAGGACTAATATCATCCACCTTTTATCCCTAGAACATCCTTCATCCCATGGAACTTAATTCCCATGTGGCTCTGTGGGTAATGCTGCTTGATTTTTCTCTGTATCATTTAATATTTGAAATATCTTTTCCTTAATTTTCACTCCTTAGAATGTCTATTTCCCCACTTTTTGGAGAGACGTCTATCTCCTGTGGTCAGTACTATATCCCCAATGCCTACCACACAGCAGATATTCAATACTTATGAAGGATGGTCTGTAACATTCAATATAATCTCAAAGAGCTTCATGTCCTAAAAACAGTTAAATGAAAAAAGGTAGACAAAGTATTTCCTAATGAATTATTCTGCCTAAATAACTCAAACAGTTTGAGAAACACTTGAAAGGATGAAGACTTAGCCTTGTTACATACTGCAGTCAAAATGAAAGAGGCCCACGAGATATTTTATTTTGAAATAATAAACTTCTGTAATATGAAGGATGTTTTAAATACAGCTAAGTAAGCTGATACAGTGTTGATACACAAAATACTGTCAATAATGTACATTGAAAAGACTCCAGAAACAGTCTTAAAACATAAAGTAAATATGAATTTAATATTTATTTTGCATGTTTATATAACATCAAAATAATGTTCATAAGTCACATAGCTATTTTCCAAAAAAACTGCAGAAAAAGATAAAATAGTAGGAATGATATATAATCATTACTCAAAATTAAAAATGTATTTATCTATCTTTTAAATAGATTTGAATTGATGCATTTCTACATGAACCAGAACATTTTAAATATCTAAAAATAGTCTTTCTTAATGCAATAGATAATAAAGAATCACATTTACTGTACACATCTGGCTTAGCTTTATTTCTTCAGGTAACATGCAGACAAATTATGAGGATGAATTTAATAAAAGTAGGCAAGACACTATTTTATACCTCAAAAATAAGATGAAGTTGATACATTTCACAGCTTAATCCTCAGGAAATTTTATTCAGATGCCATATAAAATCATTGACTAAAGTCACACATGCGAACTAAGAGCTCTTAAATATATCATAGTAAAATAGTTTTGTTGGCATATTTACAGTAAGAAAACAGGTATCACTTGCTCTTAGAACTGATGCCACTCTCCATGGCCATTCAAAATGGTGGCCTTTATATCAGTTTTAAAAACATTACATGGCCAAATCTTAAATATAAACATACTTTGGTTATGTCAAAAATATTCACATAATTTATATATAGTCAAAACTTTATGATTTTAAATATGGAATAACAACAGAAAACCAAGGTTATATATACACTGTACGCCAGTTTCTAAATAAAGCTAAACTCTTGTCTTACTTCTTAAATTCATCTGGCCAAACACTGTGGTAGTTATTTTGAGGATCTGTAAACATTCTCACTGATTTGTACTATTTCCTGAGGTCATCTGGAAGTTACTGTTACTAAATTAGCTTCACAATTTAATACCCCTGCAAATGTGCTTTGGAAATATTCAAAATAAAAGCAAAAATTTAAATGTAGATCCATGTGTAACTTAACATACTTTCTCTATTACAAAAGCTATTTTTAATCAATTCTTAGATCTCAAAATTAAATTTATTCCATTACTAGCAGACCTGGAAAAGCAAAGCATTCATAAACTTCAGGCCATTTAAAAAAAATCAGAATTAACTCATTTAACACTGTGGAAATGAAAAAAGAAGTATCTCATTCCCTCCAGAATAATGTCTAAAATTTACACAGGCCTTATTTTAAAATGTGTTATAATAGTGCCAGTCCAGTGCCTGACTCCTGGATGATGTTCAATAAAATATATACTTAATGAATAAACATGAAGTTAAGCATAAAAACGACTGCAGTACTTGAGTACTGAGTTAATATTGTGAAGCTACAATATATCACTCAATGAAAAGTCACTCTTCACTGGTATTCAGAATAAAGTTTAATAATCTCCTAATTAACAAATATAGCCCTAGTTCATGTCCTAGCATCCTATCAATGGAAAAAGGAACTAGGCACTTTCCTTGATGTTTGTCCTCAAGGATTATTCACCATCTCTACTTAACTGTGTAGTGGATAAGCCAGGAGGAAACAGAAAAGAATGCTCATTTCTTCCCCTTCTTTCTTCTTTTCTTTCCTTTCCCTGTTTCTTTCCTTCTCTTTTTCATCTATCCATCTACTATCAACGAAATAAGAAGCAGGTGACATCCAATGAAATCTGCATGCCTCTTAATGGTATTTTTTTCTAGGAGAAAAATGAGGCAACTTAACATTTACATTTGGGTGAGTGACAATTACATCTTGGTAATTGTCATTACCAAGATGGCTGACTTGAATAAAGAGATTTAACTAATAGTTTTCCAAAAGATTTCACTGCTCTGGTACTGAACTCTTCAATGTTAATGGATTAAAGTTAAAGAGAAAACCTTTAAATACTGTTCACCTTTTACAGGATACAACCTGAGTTTACAGGCTAACTTATATAAAGATATATTTTTCCATCATTTCACTGTTAAAAATCAAGGAAATCACTACTACTGAAATTCTGACAGCTTAAAAATAGAGTTTATGCAATGACTTTTTAAAGCTCTGAATTTCATATATTATTACTGTCTTTAACACTAATCACAATTCCATTCATCCATATAGCAAAAGGCAGCACTAATAACCTTGATAATATTATATACACTTAAATATTAAGAAAGGTCAGAATCTTGGTTAAATATTTCCACATATTATCTATAGTCACTTCTTTAACAAGAGGAGAATGAACTAGCACCAGGCACTTATCCAGCACCTGCCTGTACTATCATTTGTGAGCACTAATGATGAAGATGCTTGAACCATGCAGTTATGTGTTTTGATTTAATAATGTAACACCAAAGTAGTCATTTTTTAAACATTTAAGCCTAAGGAATAGTAACATTTTCATGGCAAGTTTTGACAGCTTAATAATTTGTTTTCTAGGAGTGGGGGGGGAATACCATCATTTTGATATTAATTATTTTGAAAGAAAATCAGAAATGCCAACTTAATGGTCCATTAAAATAAAAACAAAACCTACTAATGATGCTTACTAAAGACAAAAAGTGATCTCAAAACCCCCAAATCATAATATCTGTTGCTCTACAGAACTAGAAAAATGCATATTTTCCTGTTAAGTATAAGAATATAATTCTCTATCATTTACAAATATGATTTGGTAATTTACATTTCAAAAGTATCCTATGGTTCCATATGAATTAACAACTTCTATTTACCAATTCTGCATGTAACAATATCTATAAATACATTTTGATCTTGGCTAATCACCTGTAAATTATTCTCAACTCCATCATGAATAGGCTGAAAATAGTATGCTGATAAAATATTTTAGTGTTTTTCTAGTTCTCAAAACCTCAAAGCAATAAGCTAATCAATGTTATTTGTAAATCTATATTACTGAAGTAACAGTGGTACTTTTGTATATGGTTGAGTCATATAAAAAATGATAAAGTCACTATGCCAATTGTGTAAGTATGTGTTACAAAAAGGGCTTCTTTCCCTGATAGCTCAGCTGGTAAAGAATCCCTTGCAATGCAGGAGACCCTGGTTCAATTCCTGGGTCAGAAAGATCCCCTGGAGAAGGGTTAGGTTACCCACTCTGGTATTCTTGGGCTTCCGTGGCGGCTCAGACAGTAAAGAAATCCGCCTGCGATGCGAGAGACCTGGTTTGACCCCTGGGTTGGGAAGATCTCTGAAGAAGGGCATGGCAACCCACTCTAGTATTCTTGCCTATAGAATACCTATGGACCGAAGGGCCTGGCGGGCTACAGTTCATGGGGTTCACAAAGAGATGGACTCGACTGAGTGACTAAGCACAGCACAGCACAGCACATGTTATAGCAATGTTTCCCACACAGCCGGATAATATACCACTGGATAGCCCTGAGATGATTTTAAGTGGAGTGCTACGTGAGTGAACAATCTTTCTTTAATAGTTATATATTTATTTTAATACTTATTAGAAAAACACTAGCACATAAAATGTGGAATATGATCAAAGTAATACTATGGTTTAAAAAGGCTAAAAAATAAGGTTAAGAATAATAAACAATGGCATAGGAGATATATAGATATAGATATAAATACACACACACACATGAAAACAGAAAAGTGGTATGTGAGTCATATTTGGGAACCACTGTCTAAGGAATGATTTGACTTAGCCAGCATCATTTCTGAATGCCTGCAATGAGTCACATTATAAAGGAGTTAACTATTGTGAATTCTGTTATTTTTTTCCAGGACAAGTAAGTTTTAACAACATGTGTTTATGTTTATTTTAAGGATATAAGTTTGAAAGCATTTAGTTTTGTTTTACTTTGTTTTGTTTTTGGCTGCATCCCACAAGGTATGCAGAATCTTAAGTTCCTTTACCCAGGGACCCAACCCTGCAGTGGAAGCTGAGTCTTAACCACTGAACCACTGGGGAAGTCCCTGAAAGCATTTAGTAAATTTACTTTAAAAGGATTCACCAAAATGGTAACAATGTTCAGGAACATTTGAGGGACATGCTATACCTACAGAAAAGAACTACAAAGGCACATTGCATATTGTGGTTAACGCTGCAGCATTTAAATAAAAGTGACCTAAAAAAACATTATCACTATCAATTAACAAATAATTATAATATTCTTTCATAAAAAAGAAGGTATGCTTGTGCACTAAGTGCTCTTGATTCTGGAACCACCTGCACGTAAGTGTCACTAACATGGACCCACTGGCTTGCTGATTCACTATCAGGTTCCTTCAAACCTAACAAAACAAAAAGAAGTATAATTTTACAATGAGTATGTTCTGACTTTACACGAAAGTTATCATTAACTATATGTATCTAATGTTACACTTTATTGCATAAGGCTGTTTGGGGTTAAACATCTTCCAAAATGAACTCTTTCAAAGCATTAATATTAAGAGCATTTAAATATCCAGTAAAATACTAGATAGCCTTATTTAAGGAAAAGTGCATTTACATTAAAAGAGAAAGAAATAAACACATAGATGACTCAAGCAAATTTTTAACTCCAGATGTATTCTGAGGACCTAGTATATCTTCAAAAACTACTGATACTGTTAAATAAGATGCTATTCCACTGCAATACACGATGACTTAACACCTTGAAAAACTGGATGCCATTTCACATGATGTGAAGGGTACAGTTTTACAATATTTAAGATTATCTAGGTACTCTTTAAGGTATTTCTCATTTAACAAAGTGAATCCACATGAAGAATCCATTAAAAAATCTACTTCTTCAAAAAAAAATAATAATTTGTTTTTAGAATAAAATAAACTTAGGGTGGCATACCAGGTACACTTTTCTTTCCAGTGATGTGTTCCAGTAATTTCCTGGAGGGTGTTCTCACTTTCACGTAAGCGGTGTAGTGACCTCCTCTCATTGAGCCGCTATGTTCCACTACGCCATAGAGACCATAGAGAACTTTACCTCCCACACTTACATTCTTTTAGACAAAGAAAAAAAAAACCTCAACTTAATTAATAGTATTTAGTGAAATCTTATTATAAGGAAAATTAAATTAAATGCACATCCTACTTAAAATAAGAGCAATTAACACTACACTGGGGTACTTGCCCACCTGTACTAGACTAGCAAAATGCAAAAACTGACCTTTTCGGTTGCCTGGGCTGTCAGGAAAAAGAGTGCTCATATATGAGAATGCCAAAGGGTAGCTCTATTCAGGAAAATTTAATGTTATTTAGCTAAGCTACACGTGCATTACTCTTGGATTTCTCAGTCTCTTTTCTAGGACTCTATCTCATAGGTATCATGAGCAATATGTAAAAACACATGCACCAGACAAGTGATTGCAGGATTATTTGTCATACCAAAAAACTCTGGACTCAAAAGCGCATAAACTGGGGACTCTCGAATAAACTATAATGCATCCATAGAACACAGTATTATGCTGCTTGAAAAATGGAGTGCAGATTATCTCTAACACTGCTGTGAAATACTCTCCAGGATACAATGTTAATACAGTAGAAAAAAAGGATACATCTTGTAAGCTATAATTATTAGAGGTCAGATATTATATATATATAATAGATATGTACTTGTTTATATTTTTAAAAAACAATAATCTGAAAAAAACGGTTATCTCTAAAGGAAGGAAAGAAACAGGTAGAACAGACATGGAGAAAACCTACACTTGTTTGAATTTATCCTGATTTATACATTTGACTTTAGAACTACACAAATACTTTATGTAATTATTAAACAACAACAACAAAATTTAAGTGACAATCCCTAAAAATGAAAATTTAAAAATAAGCAAATGAACATCCAGTTGGTAGTATAATCATTCTGTGAGCAACCACAGGGGTCATGTCAGAAGAACCGAGGAGCCAACCTGAAGAGCTCTCAGTGGCCAACAATGGACCCACTAGACATATTAGACTGAATCAAAAGAAGAGTGCAGTAAATTCAGACATATTTAGTGTTAAAATCCATGAATGCATAAGGATAAATCTACTGATCATTGTTTGAGAATGATAGTAAATTCATTATTCTGAAAACTGGCTTAAAAGGGGGATGGGGAAAGAACTGAGCATTTATCCTGCCTTTTCTAAAAGAGCTATAATGTAAAATGACCAAAGAGATGAAAGGAATTTCTCCTTATATAGAAGTATTCCAGTAAATAAATGAAGAAAGAGTAACAGGATACCACCATTCTGTAACTGTTAATGAACTCATTGAGCAACACTGGTTGCTAACATCACAGAAAAGTAACTGGCATGATGTGCCACCTGATGAAAGAACAGAACACTCCCTATGAAACAGCCTTATCAGGGGTTGGGGTGGAAGTGGGGTGGGGTGGAGTGAGGATCTATTCAAGCTTCTCTTGATCCAACTACCTATTTGTAGGAAATCAAGAGGATAAAGGAATAATCATCAAAATCTAAACTCTATGAAACTACCAGAAAGATGATCCAGTTTCTTCAACAAATAAACTGCAAGAAGCAGAGATGGGAGAGGGAAACTATGTATTAAGAGAGATATTTTTCAATCATGACATGTAGTCCTTACTTGGATATTAATTCATTTAAAGAATTTATTAGACAATTGGAAATATGTATGCTAGAAGATAGAAAGTGGAAGTGAAGTTCCTCAGTCATGTCTGACTCTTTGTGACCCCATGGACTGTAGCCTGCCAGGCTCCTCTGTCCATGGAATTTTCCAGGCAAGGATACTGGAGTGGACTGCCATTTTGTTTTCCAGGGGATCTTCCTGACCCAGGGATTGAACCCAGGTCTCCTGCACTGCAAGCAGACTCTACCATCTGAGCCACTAGGGAAGCCCAGAAGATATAAAAAGTAATGCTAATTCTTTTAGCGTGAAAGTGTATTGTGGTTATGTTTAAAGGGGAGGGGAGGGGGTAATTCTTATCTTTTACAGAAACATAGAGGAAAAGATTTATGAATGAAAGAATACCTGATACTTGCTTCAAAATAATGTAAGAAAAAAATTAATATAAAAGGAAGAGGTAGACGAGTATGTGGATGGGGTGGGACTGGTCTGGGAGCGAGAGGTTCATTTGTACTGTTCTCTGGTGTTTGCTGGAAATTCTCCATAATAGGTACTTATAAAAGACATGTTTTTGTAGTTTAATACACAGCTTGCTAGACATTTTGTTTGCCATTATCAAGTTCTATGACTACATCAAATTCTATGGAGACTGAATGTAAACATCTGGCAGAAAAGTGCTCGTATTCCACAGTAGATGAACTGGATTCACTGAAAAACTGCATTTAAGATATTTTTGTCTTAACTGATCAATGTATTTAAATTATTAAGTTCAATAAGTTTATGTACCACAAAACCCAGACTGTTAACCAGAAATGGCGAGCAGGACAATATGTGAGTTACCCCAGAACTGTGTGGTTTCCACGGAAAGCAAAGTTATCAATTTCACTTACAGTTAGCTCTCACATACAAGCACAAGCAATTATAAACCAGCTTGCTTTCTATGTCTGATTATTAAAGTATTAGTAATTTTAAATTTGTACTCAGTTGGCAAGTACACTAGTCTCAGTTACGTACATGAAATGGCATGAAAGACAATGCACTAGTACACTGTTTACTAAAGAAAAGAAACTCTTCAAATGCTGAAACTACTACCAATTAAGCACATCATTCACAAGGAACAGGAGAGGGCACAAAACTGCTTATTTCTCTCAGCAACTATCTGACTCTAGCAGCAATTACAAGCAGCTTTGATCAGGAACATCATGCCTCACTTATGCCTTATGCATCTTTTCAACTTATTCTGTCTCCCAAAGGACAAAAGTCATATTCAGTGTGTTAAATGCTGGATGAAAGAAGAAAGGGAGGAAGGGGACAAGAGAGACAGAGGGTAGGAGGTAAGGAGAAAGACACGGTCTAATAAACAATATATAGGATATTCTAAAGCATATTATTTGCAAGACAATTAAATATCTTAATAATATACTATACCTTACAAGTAGCAGAACAGAATGGTGCTAAATCAAGCATAACTGGAAAATCTACATGTCTGTTTACTCCATGAACCCCATAGTAGGAACAGACATTTTATTTCCCCATTCATCAGTGGATAGGCATCAGTTTAACAGGTAGAGGGTGTTCTTTGGGGATGATGAAAATATTCTGGAATTAGATGGTGGTGATGGTTGCAAAACATTGTGAGTACAGGAAAATTCACTGCATGGTAGACTTTAAACTGGTTCAAAGGCTGGATTTTTAAAAAATTTTTATTTATTTGGCTATGCTGGGTCTTAGTTCCAGCACGCGGGATCTTTCATAGTGGGCTTAGTTTCTCTGAAGATTGTGGAATCTTAGCTCCCTGACCAGGGATCGAACCCATATCTCCTGCATTCGGGACTGGACCACCACAGAAATCCCCAAAAGCTAGATTTTATGTCTTATTAATTTTAATTAAAAAAAAAAAAAAAAAGAAATCCAAAAAGTTAGTTTCTTCATAGCTACTAAAGCATCAACAATCCAAAACTGATATATGACTAAGTTCTCAATTAGGTTTCATAAACTTATTGTAAAGATCATTCATTTACATGGGTATTTTTACCACAGACAATATGAAAATAATTACTTTCACTGTGCATTTCAACATTGAAAAATAAACTCAATGTGATCGAAACTAAGCTACTGACACATATGCTACCTAAAAATGTACTCAATTGAAGGGTCAGGAGTCTGGTGTTACAGGCCTGACTCAATGACTGGTTAACAGTTAACTTGACTCTAGACAACCTTATCTAGATCAAGGCAGAAAATGGGTATAAATGTGTTAGATTAGGTCATGTTCAGTTCTAAAATTTAGTGATATTCATTCATTAAAAAGAAAAAAGCCTGAACACCCAAATCATTTTATCAATAAAAGTAAAAATTACATATTATATAAATCAAAATGAATCTTCATATTGATTAAGAAACTCCACTTCCTTCTTTATTTTTAGTATCCAAAGGCAGGCCTTGAAAAATGTATATTTGCATTAAGTAATAATAAAAATTTACTGACAGACCATCAAATATATTGGATAGGAAACCAAAAATAAAAATGGACTCTTTTTAGAATAAGAAGATACATGAATCTGAGATGTTTGGGTAGACGAAATTAATACAGATGCAACCTTTCATGAAAAGCTTTCATGACTTGTTTCAATGACTAGTCTTTTTATGTGCACACTAATCACATCACACTTACTACAGATCGTTGCCTATTTCTTATTTCTCTTTAAAGGAAAAAAAACAACTTATTTTTTGACTGAAATATTGCCAGTGATTTGTATTTTCAAGTAATCTTTAGGAGTCTTAACCTGACATCAGAAATGAAATTATGAAGTCATATCAGGAAAAGTTAATCTGTATTCAATTTCTTTGCCTTTTTTTCTTATCAGGTGACATCTATAAAGCAGCTGATAGCTGCAATGTCTGAGACCATGTCAGGCTTATGTGTCCTCCCCAAACAGTACTTTGCTGTTGAAAAATTACCCCTTAAGAGAAGAGACTTCTATCAACACTGTTTTAATCTTTGCCATTTTGGACAGGCTAAAAAAGGAATCTCACTGTCATTGTATTTTGCATTTGTTTTGCTAGAAAGAAAGGAACTTCCTTTCACATTTTCTTGGAATTTTTTACTTCTATGAACTGTCAATTCATGTTCTTTACCATTTTACTATTAGTCTTGATCTTTTTCTAATTGATCTTTCAGCTCAGTTCAGTTCAGTCACTCAGTCGTGTCCAACTCTTTGTGACCCCATGAATCGCAGCACACCAGGCCTCCCTGTCCATCACCAACTCCCAGAGTTCACTCAAACTCATGTCCATCGAGTCTTTAAGGGCTCTTTATTTATTTTCAATATTAATCACTTGCTATATTTATGACAAAGAGCTCTATCTTGTTGAGATCTCTCAGATTCTATGGATGTTTCTAATAAAACTCTAAAATTATATGGGGAAAGAGGTTTTTAGAGACACAAAAAAGCTAGAAGCAGAGATACTGCTTAGAAATTCTGATGCCTCTATTTCACAGTTCCAGGGAATGAGAATGTGGCTTTGCAGACATTACATCTAGCCTGAGATCAAGAAGGGATCTCAGTTCAGTTCAGTCGCTCAGTCATGTCCAACTCTTTGTGACCCCACGAATCGCAGCATGCTAGGCATCCCTAACCATCACCAACTCCCAGAGTTCACTCAGACTCACGTCCATTGAAGCAGTGATGCCATCCAGCCATCTCATCCTCTGTCGTCCCCTTCTCTCCTGCCCCCAATCCCTCCCAGCATCAAAGTCTTTTCCAATGAGTCAACTCTTGTATGAGGTAGTCAAAGTACTGGAGTTTCAGCTTTAGCATCATTCCTTCCAAAGAAATCCCAGGGCTGATCTCCTTCAGAATGGACTGGATGGATCTCCTTGCAGTTCAAGGAACTCTTAAGAGTCTTCTCCAACACCACAGTTCAAAAGCATCAATTCTTCAGAGCTCGGCTTTCTTCACAATCCAACTCTCACATCCATACTTGACCACTGGAAAAACCATAGCCTTGACTAGATGGCAAAGTAATGTCTCTGCTTTTTAATATGCTATCTAGGTTGGTCATAACTTTTCTTCCAAGGAGCAAGCGTCTTTTAATTTCTTGGCTGCACTCACCATCTGCAGTGATTTTGGAGTCCAAAAAAATAAAGTCTGACACTGTTTCCACTTTTTCCCCATCCATTTCTCATGAAGTGATGGGACCAGATGCCATGATCTTCGTTTTCTGAGTGTTGAGCTTTAAGCCAACTTTTTCACTCTCCCCTTTCACTTTCATCAAGAGGCTTTTTAGTTCCTCTTCACTTTCTGCCATAGGGTGGTCTCCTCTGCATATCTGAGGTGATTGATATTTCTCCTGGCAATCTTGATTCCAGCTTGTGCTTCTTCCAGCCTAGCATTTCTCATGATGTACTCTGCATAGAAGTTAAATGAGCAGGGTGACAATATATAGCCTTGACGTACCTAGACGTCTGTAAAATTTCCCTGTAAGGGCATCAACTCCTTCTGTAGGTTGTTCCTAAAAGCGATGCAAGTACCAAATATAAAATAACCGTGGTATATCATTCTCAAATCTGGCATGACCCTAGCAAACTCACACCAAGTCCTTGCAGATATACACCTTCCATTTAGCATTCTGATTTACTGTAATGAGACACAATACATCTGCTTCCGCTTTCCATGGCCATTTCCACAGAGTTTCAGTAATGTTAGCTATAGAAAATCAAGAACTTCATCTAATTTCCACGGGTAGGGATGCAGATACAGAGAAAAATCTCTTCTAGTCCATTTGTGGCCCACCTGAAATGTTGCAGATATATCATCAAAGGTTTCCATCTCTTGAGATTTCTTTCAAGGGTTTTATATTTAGAAAATTGTTCACACAACGATCAGGTTAGTAATTTTCCTGAAGTTTTCTTCTAGTCTTTCAATAATGTTTCATACAATTAAAAATATCTCTCTGAAAACAGTAGGGATATCAACATATTTGGTCTAGAAGGAAGCTCTAAATTTTTATTTCAAACATCTTTCTTAAGTCCTTTAGAGAATAACCTAGCCTCCTTCCCAACTGATTTGAGATTCATCCTATATCATAACAACAGACTTTAAATTATACTCAAGTTCACTGACAATTCTGACCACAGTATTTAATTACTAAAGTTTCTTCTGGAGAAACTTTAAAATCATTTTATCAAACATAAAAAAAAGAGAGATAAGAGATTAAAGTATAACCAACTGGAGAAATCTTTAAAAAAATAGGTTCTCTCCCACTAGAATCCTAGAAAAGTGAGGCCTGCCTTGCAGCCCTTTTTGCAATTAGTCCCAGCCAACCACACTCAGCCCAAGCACTCTTCTCCACTGGGATAAAACCTCAGAAAGCTATGTGTACCTTGTTATTTCCTTGCTTCTAAAGGTTCCTTAAAAATTTATTTTCCACTGACACAAACCTACACACACACTCTCTCTCTCTCACAGACACACACCACTGAGGTTCCTACCATACCAGCTAAATCTTCATATACTGTGAATTAGACAATCTTATTTAGAAAAGTCTTGTAAGCTATCATGGCTGAAAGAGCAGTAACTCTCATGAGAAAAATTTTAAATTCAATAAATTACTGTCTAATCCTTGACAGTACAAGATTTGTGTGGGTATGCTTAGTTGCTCAGTGGTGTACAGCTCTTTGCAACCCATGAACTGTAACCTGCCAGACTCCTCTGTCTATGGAATTTTCTAGGCAAGAACACTGGAGAGGGCTGCCATTTTCTCCTCTGGGGATCTTCGTGACCCAGAGATCAAACCCGTGTCTCTTGCATCTGCTGCATTAGCAGGTGGATACCTTACCACTGCAGCACCTGGGAAGCCATACAAAACTAAGGGCTCTGCAAAACATATGATGAAAAGATGTATAGTGCTACTAAAGAGAATTTACCTGATGAAATCTTTTAAGATGGAGAATCAGGATAGCTGGAACAGCAGAAATGAGCAATTGCTTCCTGGCATTAGTATAAACCCCCTCTGCTTTCTTTTCTGCATAAGATACAATAAATTTATTTATACATTACATCTTATACATTATTGCCCATATAGTATAGTAAACATTTAAACAGAAGCAGTATACCACATTTTTTAAAATGTCAGAAAAGAAATTAGACTTCTGATTACTGGGAGCCTCAACTCAACCCTAAAACTCCAACAATATAAAAGGGATTTTTTTTTTTTTAAGGCACACACCTATAAGGACAAAGAACAGGGGAGGTGACACTTGCAACACAACTCTGGAAGCTGGAAAGCTGATAGACCAGAAGTGACTATGTCAATGCTTTCCAGTCAAACACCACCAGAAACATACCTGCAGCTGAAAAAACTGGGTCATTACTCACTGCAGTGAAAGAAGATCACGTATCATGGGAACAATGGGACATTACCAAAAAGGCTGTTACATATGAAAACAGATAGCCAGTGGGAATCTGCTCTACGATGCAGGGAACTCAACCTGGGGTTCTGTGACAATGGAGAGGAGTGGGGCGGGGTGGAAGAGAGGTTTAAGAGGGAAGGGACATATGTATATCTATGTCTGATTCATGCTGATGTATGGCAGAAACCAACACAACATTACAAAGCAATTATCTTCTGATTAAAAATAAATTAATAAAAAAATAAGAGGTTGTTAGAAAAGACTTGTGATAGGATTTCAGTATGGCCAACTGCATATTTAACTTGGATTAGTATAAGCTGGCATTCTTCCTCTCCCATCTAGACGTTAATTTTAATGTATTAATCATATTTTCATTCTGATGCTTTGACATCTGGGGCCTTGCTGACACTAGAAAGGGCCTTTTCCAGAGCCTAATTCCTAGATAGTAAACAAATGAAGTGTGCCTTTCATATGTATTTCCAAAGCCCTTACCCAACCACCTTCTTTACTGGGCTCTGATACTCTAGGTCACTATTCACCTGCCCTACTCACACCAGAGCCGGGTATCAGACCACTAGAGATGGCCCCTAAACCTCAGATTATTCATTTCTAAACCTTATTGTCCTGCTTCATTCATTCCTTCCCTCGGCAACCACAATAAAAGCACTTGACTGCACTTTTCCCCTTGCTCCCTCTGTCTCCTGACCAACACTGGTGCTTCCCCTTGTGGCCCTGGGTGGCATGTCTTAGTGTGTCTGGGTATCAGACCACTAGAGATGGCCCCTAAACCTCAGATTATTCATTTCTAAACCTTATTGTCCTGCTTCATTCATTCCTTCCCTCGGCAACCACAATAAAAGCACTTGACTGCACTTTTCCCCTTGCTCCCTCTGTCTCCTGACCAACACTGGTGCTTCCCCTTGTGGCCCTGGGTGGCATGTCTTAGTGTGTCCCCTTCTCTTGGGAACTACATTTAAGTAATAAATGACCTTTTCAGTGGCAATCATCTCATCTGTTAGGCTCATTATACCTGAATAATAAAACCTACATTTTAAAACAGTCATTAAGAATCAGAATTTTTTCTTCATTTAAGCAAAGCTAGAGATACACCAAAAATTTCCTACTTGACAAATCAATCTTTTCTACTTTTCTCTTGTCAACAAAACAGTTAGTATATAGCTAGCTTTATATTATACAATTACTTAAAATCTTCAAATTTATATCTCATGACTTTTGTGAAGGACATTAATCTTACTGGTGTTGCAATTAAGTTTTACAGAAATTATTTCTCGAAAGACTTCAGATAGCTCAGTTCAGTTCAGTCGCTCATTCGTGTCCGACTCTTTGTGACCCTATGAATTGCAGCATGCCAGGTCTCCCTGTCCATCACCAACTTCTGGAGTTCACTCAAACTCATGTCCATCGGGTCAGTGATGCCATCCAGCCATCTCATCCTCTGTCGTCCCCTTCTCCTCCTGCCCCCAATCCCTCCCAGCATCAGAGTCTTTTCCAATGAGTCAACTCTTCACATGAGATGGCCAAAGTATTGGAGTTTCAGCTTTAGCATCATTCCTTCCAAAGAACACCCAGGACTGATCTCCTTTAGAATGGACTGGTTGGATCTCCTTGCAGTCCAAAGGACTCTCAAGAGTCTTCTCTAACACCACAGTTCAAAGGCATCAATTCTTCGGCACTCAGCTTTCTTCACAGTCCAACTCTCACATCCATACATGACTACTGGAAAAACCATAGATGGGAAAGACTAGAGATCTCTTCAAGAAAATTAGAGATACCAAGGGAACATTTCATGCAAAGATGGGCTCGATAAAGGACAGAAATGGTATGGACCTAACAGAAGCAGAGGATATTAAGAAGAGGTGGCAAGAATACACAGAAGAACTGTACAAAAAAGATCTTCACAACCAAGATAATCACAATTGTGTGATCACTCACCTAGAGCCAAACATCCTGCAATGTGAAGTCAAGTGGGCCTTAGAAAGCATCGCTATGAGCAAAGCTACTGGAGGTGATGGAATTCCAGTGGAGCTATTTCAAATCCTGAAAGATGATGCTGTGAAAGTGCTGCACTCAATATGCCAGCAAATTTGGAAAACTCAGCAGTGGCCACAGGATTGGAAAAGGTCAGTGTTCATTCCAATCCCAAAGAAAGGCAATGCCAAAGAATGCTCAAACTACCGCACAATTGCACTCATCTCACACTCTAGAAAGTAATGCTCAAAATTCTCCAAGTCAGGCTTCAGGGGTACGTGAACTGTGAACTTCCAGATGTTCAAGCTGGTTTTAGAAAAAGCAGAGGAACCAGAGATCAAATCGCCAACATCCTCTGGATCATGGAAAAAGCAAGAGAATTCCAAAAAAACATCTATTTCTGCTTTATTGACTATGCCAAAGTCTTTGACTGTGTGGGTCACAACAAACTGTGGAAAATTCTGAGAAAGATGGGAATACCAGACCACCTGACCTGCCTCTTGAGAAACCTATATGCAGTTCAGGAAGCAACAGTTAGAACTGGACATGGAACAATAGACTGGTTCCAAATAAGAAAAGGAGTACATCAAGGCTGTATATTGTCACCCTGCTTATTTAACTTATATGCAGAGTACATCATGAGAAACACTAGGCTGGAAAAAGCACAAGCTGGAGTCAAGATTTCTGGGAGAAATATCAATAACCTCAGATATGCAGATGACACCACCCTTATGGCAGAAAGTGAAGAGCCTCTTGGTGAAAGTGAAAGAGGAGAGCGAAAAAGTTGGCTTAAAGCTCAACATTCAGAAAACTAAGACCATGGTATCTGGTCCCATCACTTCATGGGAAATAGATGGGAAACAGTGGAAACAGTGTCAGATTTTATTTCTTTGGGCTCCAAAATCACTGCAGAAAATGGAATAAAGTATTAAAAAACAAACAAACAAACAAAATCACTGCAGATGGTGACTGCAGCCATGAAATTAAAAGACACTTACTCCTTGGAAGGAAAGTTATGACCAACCTAGATAGCATATTCAAAAGCAGAGACATTACTTTGCCAACAAAGGTCCATCTAGTGAGATAGCTAGTTCCCTGAAATAAGATTATGTGAATTTGTATTTTCAGTGCAGAGATGGATACTTCCTGTTCTTCAATTTATTTGGACAAAATTGTATTGAAAATTTCTCCTGCCCACCGTCTTCAATGCTAAGGTACAAATATGAATAAGACAGCCTTGACTTCAAGCAGCTAATGGATGGTGACAGGTTCTTAGGTTACTCCATGTGGGATCTATAATCCACTAGTCACTGATTATCAGATAATCCATGAATACTTTAAAAAAAAAGTTAAGCATTTACCTGCAGAAGTGGTTTCCTTTTGGTACTTCTGTTTCTTCTCAGTACAGTTCTCACACAGAAGCTTGTTATTCCCCATTAGCAATTCCATAGATGTAAACTGATAGAGACAAGACTGAACTGAACATTCTTTAGAAGTGGTTATATAGCTCTGAGAAAGGGTCTGAAAAGCATTTTGGGGGCTCTGAGACACCATATGCTTGTCCTCTGAAAAACACAAATTATTTGAAACACTTAGTGGCTGATTTTCTCTGTCAAAATCCCTAGCTCGAATTATAGTGCTGCTCAAATGAAGTTCAGAAATAGCTTCAGCCACTCCCTCATCACCATGGTCGCCCTCCCTAGTGAGTGGTTCACTCTTGGACGGGTAGTGAGGGTGTCCGTTTGTGTGCGTGTAGTATCGGCTTTGGGATCTCAACAACAAAGTCTGTTTTGGAGCACTCTCAGACTCCGAAGCCTCGCTGTCAGCATCAACGCTACTTTCAGAAAGGCTGTCTTCTTTCTCACTGCCTTCGGTGGGGCTCTCAGTCAGAGTCAACTCGGTGCTCATGATGCTCGCACACAATGAAGAGTCTCTATTCACCTCAAGGCTTTCATTTTTCTGGTATATGACAGCAGCTTTATCTTCTCCAGATGATGATTTTCTTGTACATTTTCTGCCATGAATTAGCTGATTCTGTAAGTTGAAGTGTTTTCAGAGAAAAGAATCTTGTGACCTTACTGAAAATAAATGCTAATAAGTCTTATTTAAACATTTCACAATTATTAAAATACTATTTCTAGTACCTCTGAAATCCATTTCCTAAATCTACCCAAACTACAATGAACAGTATGCTAACAAAAAGCTCTAATTTAAAAATAAACTTTTACATAAGGAACCAACTTAATGGTTACCTATTTATGGGTGGGGAACAGGACTTTTGTGGAACAGTGCTATGCTGGAGGCTTTTCAAGTGTAAACTTCTGCACAATCTCTGTAGTTTTGCCCCTTAAAGGACTTTTGAACAGAGTAAGTTAAATCTGGTAATACATCAATTTGCCAAGTTAGTATAAATCATGTCATGTAAAAAAGTGTTTTGTGTTTTTTTTTTTTAACAAGGTGCAAATTCAAATGGATGTCTTTAAATTTATATGGCTTTATTCATCAAGCACCATGGTCACCCTCCCTAGTGAGTTCCTGGTAAAACAGTGGATCAGATAATGGTCATCAATTACTGATAACATCACAGGAAAAGAAACATCAAACATAATATGCACCTCTGGAGGGAAATACATACCATCACTTGAAAAAGTTTCCTTGCAAAAAAATAATCAAACTTAAACCTATTTAGGCCTTTTGTTCTAACTGCCTTAGACAGGAAACAAAGGGAACAGAGGCATCTCTTAAGAACATGTAGATGAATTACTGCATGCAAAACGAACTACCACAATACGCAAAATGCATTACTATTGATGCAGGAAGGTGAGACTGCTGAAAAAAATGATCTCATGTTTTCAACAAATAAATTGCAAAGAAAAAAAAGGTGGAATCTGTGGATTAAAAGACATTTATGAGATGTGGGAATCTACAGATCTTTATAAGATCCTAAATTCAAATATGTTTGAAAAAGCAAAAACAAATATTTTATGAGACAATTACAGAAATTAAAATTATGACTAGATGTTTGTCCTATTAAGATTTAAATATTTTTAGGAACAATAATGATACAATGGTTATGTCTTTAAAAAGCATCTTTTAGATATGTGTTGGGATTTATTTCAAAATAACCTAGGATGAGGAGGAGGAAAATGTGAGACAGATAAAACATGACTAGCTGTGAGATGACAACTATGACACTGAGAAATGGGCACATGGGGGCTTATTATACCTTTTTCTCTATTTTTGTATACTTTAAAAGATTTTTCTTATTAAAATGTTTCAAAAAGCAGGATGTTTCACAAATGCATATAATCTTACCATATCTTTAGAAGAAGAATGCTTCCTGATGGCTCTGAGTTGATGAGTGTTTTCTACAGTAACACTGCCATTGTATTGACCAGTATCTGTCTCTTGTAAACTTCCATATTTACTTATTCTTCCCAAAAGTACAGGTTTTGAAACCTATATAGATAGCATGTACATAATACAAAATTTAGGAAATAAATTCTGGATATCATCTACTTTTTAATATTTGTAACACTTGAAATACAATTTCCTAAATGTTAATTCTCAAAATATAAAGCATAAGGGTTTAAATTTCTTGAGATTACGAACTATATCATCCTTCACTCATACATGACCACA
>SJYC01084387.1:0-38537 GCA_006408675.1 Madoqua kirkii | reverse complement strand
AGAAGCTACTATAATAATGAGAATTTAATAGGGAATATATAAGTATAATGAAGTCAATCACCTTCACACAAACAGAACTGTTAGAAGATATAGAAGAAAATAAACTATAATAGCAACTGAAAATATAAAATAACTAGGAATAAACTAAACAAATGTGTAATATCTAAATGAGGAACACTACTGAAAGATACAAAAGAAAATCTGATCAAATGGAAAGACACAGCATGTTCTTGGATAAGTCCTATCATTATGAACATTTCAATTCACCTTCCACCCAATTTATTTATTTAACATAATTCCAGTGAAAATGGCAATAGTATATAGATTTTAGAGTTTTCTTTTTCTTTTTCTAATGTGAGAGATTGAAGGGAGAGATAGGTTCTACCCAGATACGGAAAAAATAAATAAGAATAGCAATGAAAACTTGGGGGCAGAGAGGAAAGTGTAGTAAGAGATGACTAACTAAATGCATTAAAATCTTTATAACTGAAAGGTTAAATCTAGTACTTAAACATATAAGCAAATACAACCAAGGGCAAGTTGAGAAAAAATCCAAATAATATGAAAAGTTAGTATAATTAGAGTGCTACCAATTTAGTGGGGAAAACATACTATATAGTTTGGGTAACTATAGGATAGCCAAATGGGAAAAATGAAAACATCATGGAACAGGGTAAATTTCAATAGATTAAGATTTAGATAAAAGTCAATCATAAAAGTACCAGAAGAAAACATGGGGAAATTCTTTTATAACCTTGAAGTAAATTAAAAATGCCTTTTCAACTAAGACTTAATATTCAGAAGCCATTAAAAAAAGTTTAAGATTTTTAAATTCAAAAACAAAAAAAATGTTTAAAATGTTTAATGTTTACATTAAAAAGAAAGCTATTGCCACATTATAGGCAAAATCATGTCACAAATGATAAACTTGGTAACATATTTCCTTTCTAGTACACAAAAAGCTTTTAGAAATCAGCAAAGGATCAAACCCAGTAGAAAAATGGGCAAAAAAAATAAGAACAAATGAAAAGATATTGGGCTTTATTCATAAAGAGAAAAACGTACACTAAAATTACCCTGAGATACCATTTTCTACCTATCAGATTGGCAAAAATGTTAAAGTTTGGTACAACAGTCTTTTGATGAGGCTATGGAAAAACACTTATGTTGCTGACAGAGTAAAAACTGTATGCCTATGGAGGACAATTTGGTAACAGTTATCAAAATTACACATGCATATATCATTTGACCCAGAAAGCTCACTTCTGTATTTATACAGATATACTTACAGACATGTGAAATAACACACATACATTATTCATCAGAGCATTGTTCATAAAGGCAAAAACACTGGAAACAACATATAAGGGACAATCAATAAGGAAATGGTTAGAATTGGTTATAAAGGAACAGGTTTCTTTTTTTTTAAAAAAGGAAACTTTTTATCTTCTGATATGGAAAGTTGCTACAATATGTTACCTCAAAAAGACAGGGTCACGTTTTAGTATATGCCACTTTTTGAAAAATCAAAAGGAAAAATATACATATGTATACACACACACCACCAAATGAGAACATAAACAAAGAAAGATAACAAAGTGGTTTACAGGCAACAGCAGGGACATCATGTAAGAGAGTCAGAATTCCCAGGACAGTTAGGAAGAATTTCAGAATGATGCTTACACATCTAATGTGGGAGGCAACCAATCAAGACTGGGGCAGTGAGACTTACAAGATGGACATATGTTGACACCAAGATCCCTTCTGCCATTCTACCATGTTTTTCTTTGAGAACAGAATGTACAGGGAATGAGCTGCTAATGTTACATCTCCCCTCCCTGCTCTGCTACCTTAATCAGGAGAGGACACAAATTACCACTCCAGAATCGTTCTGCTTGGGCCTATTCCCAAGAGTCATGAAGTGGGACATGATGAACTCAGAAGCAGAAAACACGGAGCAGTCTCCAACCTTTGGGGATGAGAACTAGTACCTGGTCTCTTCTAATCTCTGTCAATTGACCTTGACTTTGACAGGTGTGACTCAGAACACATTCATGACCTTGCCTACTGACTTTGTAGGCAATTGTAAATTGCAAATTGTAAACTGGGAAGCCAAAGCCAGATTATGTTCCAGAGATTCTCTCATCTTTTGGGAACCATCCAATAAAGGCAGTTAAGTTTGTGCTTGGCACCCAGTTTTTGAAAACTAAACAATATAGTGTTTAAGCATACAGAAATAGCTCTCAAAACTATGGAATGATTTCTGTAAAAGTCAAAATAGTGGTTACCTGTGCTGAGGAAGAAGTATTTGAAAAAAAGAAACAGGTAGCTTTTATAATACTAATAATCTATTTTTTAACTCTGGGGGTGGTGGTAGGAAGCAGTGCTAATAGTATTTATAGTATGCTTTAAACTATATTTGTACATGTTCTTTCATATGTATGATATGTTTTATAACTAGTTTTTAATATTCCTCCCCAATAATTATGAAAGTAAGTTATATTTATTAACTAGCCTATGATCAGCACATTATATTTCCTAGAACTGCTCACTATTCTCTTTCAAGTGTATTTTGAAAGTTAATGCAAGATTCAAAAATTTAAATATATACAAAGTAGGATGTAAAAGTAAACATACAACAATCCATACCATGTTATTCACTCTTAAAATATACTTACATGTGAAGGAAATTGAAATATGTGTCCCAGAAGCTATTAAATATTGAAATAATCCCCAATTCAGACTCAATAAACTTGAAAACTGATATAATTTTTATACTGTCTGAGGTAAACTTGACTTTTTTACCTTGAAAAGAGAACACTGAGCTAAAAGAAGCAAATTAGAATGGTGCAAGAGATATGCAAGAAAAATATTCAATGGACTTAAATGAAAGATGCCAATAAATGTCCATGTTCACCTATAAATATCATCTACAGATATAACTGTAAAAAGTCTCTCCAGCAACTAAAGACCTCTAATTCAACTTACAAGTCTATAAATTTATTCTACAATTTGAACATTTTACTAATTCAGACATGACTTTTAATGAGCCTTTATCATACTCTGATATGTAAGCTGTAATATCACTCTTTTTTAAAAGAGTAAAAACAATGAAGCTATTTAAATTCTTAACTTTTAAACTATTAGATATTTGCTTTCTTTATTGTATCATAGCCACAGATTTACATTCTCTGCTCTAAACTGTTAAAGTTAGTTAAAAGGTAGTTCATCAAGTTGAATAAAATAAATGGGTTTAGGTCCATCTACAACCTTCATTGTTAAGAGTTGTGCTTTGAATCATTTAGATTTTAAAAAAAGACCGGTCAGAGAGCTACTAACAACTGCAGCACATTAATCAATTCGCAGTATCAAGGTTCAACCAGTTCAAACCTCCTTGTTAAACTCTTTTTAAAAATAAGAATGCAAAACACATAATTTAAGTTAGCAGAGCTATTCTACCTTTAAAAGCATGTTACCTAATAATGGATTGAAGTGATAAATCTTTGATAATAAAAATGTAATAATACCATTAATTTAGTGATAGCTCAAACTAAAAGGAAAAAAAGGCAAGAAGCATATATTTCTAAGCTGAAAAGACTGCCTAAAAAAGAAGCCCTTCTTGTGAATTTGACTTTATTTCACATATAAAAAATTTACAATTTTTCCACAAATGATCCCTTTTATCTCTCTTCTCAGCAAGAGGAAGTTATATTCCTCAACTTCATAGTATAAGAAAAAGACCTTAGTGAAACAAGATGAAAGGAGGTCAGCCGTTTTTTAACCATCCCTGGAACAGTCTGGTGGCAGACATACCGCTGTAGCCTTCCTTCAATCAAAGAATACACGCGCTGACAAACTGCAACAGCAGCCCGATGAACAGCTGTGGCGTTCCCAGGCCAGACAATGCAGCTCCTGCCCGGGCGCTCACTGTACAGCCAGCACGACTGTCCCTGCTTACGAGACAGAACAGATCCAAGACTTGACATTTTAATTCTGCCACTCCATCTAAAAGCCTGACGTAGAGGATGAAAGATAAGAGCTTTCAAAAACTAATGTTTCCCGTTGTACTGCCTGAGTTTTCAAGATACTGTGAATCGCAATGCATCATTACAACAAAAGAATAATTACAATAAAGAATGCCATCAATAAAAGTAAAATAGAAAAAAAATTACAATGATAGATTTTATTGTTTCATTTGTAATATCAACAGGGAAAAACATTGTAAAAAGGTGACTTTTAATTCCATTTACAATGATACATGACCACCATGTAGTAAACATATTCCTGTAAATCTCAGGGGAAAAGAAAAAAAATCATTCTATCAACTGATGGCTTCAATTAATCCTAAAGTAACTACTGTGTCATCTGTAGGCTCAGAAGGTCAAAATGCATTTACTATTCCTAACACAGAGCATCTCTTTCTACTTTGCTACCTTGTATCAATCCCTTCAATAAGAATGTCAATTCTTATTGTATCAATCCCTTCAATAAGAATATCAATTAGTAAATCAGATTCAATACTTTTTCAAATAGTGAAATAATTATGGTTACATTTTAAATAGCAAGCTTAAAATGTATATTTATACTAGTCACTGATGATCAAGCATTAACATTAAACCTTTTTTTTTTGGCCACACTGTGCAGCATGTGGGATCTTAGTCCCCCAACTAGGGATCAAACTCGTATCCCTTGCAATGGAACCGGAGGGGAAGTCCCTAAAATTAAAGTTTAATCAGCAGCATTGTATAGAATTAGATCATTAGTTTGGTAGTCTGAAACACTTAAGTCTGTATCTCCAAACTCATCACATCAGTTTCTAGATCTAAGAAAATGTAATGAATTATTAGCTCAGGGGGATGTGCTAATGTTCCCAAAACTTACCCTTAACTGATTTCTTCAAAACAAATTACAGATAAAACATAATGCAGAACTACCCTTCAATTTAACAGTTTATTCAAATTATAACATATTCAAAATAAGTAAAAATGCCCCCCAAAACTAGCTAGTTTCTTCATTTAAGAAACTGTTTTCTTGCCAATTCAATACGTAAATGAATTTGTCCATTTAAAAAGTAAACACAGACAACATATTGAACAAACATTAAATGAGCACCTACTAAGTGCAAGGCACACAGAATACCATTCCTTGAGGAGATCACAATCTGTTAGAGACAACAAACCTGATTTTAAACAGTAGGTGAGTTAAAAGTAAACTCGCTCAGTCATGTCTGACTCATTGCGACCCCATGGACTATAGCCTACCAGGCTCCTCTGTTCATGAGATTTTTCAGGCAAGAGTACTGAAGTGGGTTGCCATTTCCTTCTCCAGGGATCGAACTCAGGTCTCCAGCATTGCAGACAGATGCTTTACTATCTGAACCACCAAGGAAGCTCCATTAAAATGAAGTGGAAATTCAACTCATTTAATATGATACCCTATAAACAGTCAATTAGGGATAGAATTGTAATACACAGTGTTTGGTGACTAACTCATTCTTTAAGATAACTTATGAGAAATTATTAGAATCATGACTGTCTCTTTACTGAAAACTGGCCATACAGAATAAAGAAACACTACAATGTCATGTACAATTCAAACAAAGCAGAATTAAAAAAGAAAAGATACCACCCTTCATAGTAACGAAAGAAACACCTACCACAAGCACATCAGCACTTCACTTGCACCTGGTTGTTCTACTGCATATTAACATATAGATGAAGAAATATAGTCACCTTGAACAGGAAACTGGGTTTTCACCTGTTACAACAATTAGGATTGGCTTGGCAGGGGCTGTCCAGAGTGCTATGTCGAGAATGATTCTGAGACTGAATCCTGACTCAGTGGAATGGCGATGAAATGATTAGCAAGGTCTGCTCCAAGTGAGAAAAGAGAAAGTGGGGGATATGTGCTGTATACTGGACATCTTTAATGTCTGGCATTTTCTCTGAAAAACTGTATCCTATTTGCATAGGACCCCACCGAAAAAGGTGTAAATAACTAATTTAATATTAGAGTCAACCAACGGCCACTAAATTAAGGAACGGGGTTACAGTAAATACTGTTTGGGAAATCTATCTAGATCTTCTTTACTCAATAGACCCTGACTCAGGAGGCTGGGACCCCAATCCTCTAGTCCCTGAGTGAATTAATCCAACATGGGACAATGAAGTTTCTCTCTTTTGGGAATTAAAATTAGGATTCACAAGCAGGCAGTTCATCCTTATACATGTGGAACTGCAACATGCAAGCCATGGCAGTTAGGAGCTACCATTCAGACAGGGAAGCAAAGAAGCTACTCAGTCTGCAGAGACATGCATAAAGAAAATCTACAGAGCCAGAGAAACCAGGGGGAAAAGGAGCATACTTTCTGGATTTCTGGAAAACTTCCTGCCCTATATCCCCATTTACCTGGAATATTAGATTCCCTTTTCTTTATTTAAGCTAGTTTAACTTAATTTCTGTTACAGTCAAAGTATATAAACTAATAAAGAATAATAGAGCTGTAAAATGACAAAAAAAAATAATCTTGTGGTAGGCAGGGCAAAAAAGGGGAGAAGGATAAACAGAACACTTTTTTAAAAAGTCAAATTACTTTTAACTATACATTAAAATTTTGGTAAAATTCCTTCAATTTTGTACCTTCTTCTTAAAGAGTATATGCGATAAATATTGAGATATCTGACCTTTGTTTCTTCTGTCCTCACTGCATCCAGCAAATAATGAAGAAGTTCCTGACTGTCCTGTTGTTGAAAACTTTTAAATGCAGGGGCCCTATGATTTAAAAACAAAACAGGAAAGAAAAATAAATAAATAATTATATCAATAATATATTACTATTATTTAAAATCATCTTGAAATAACATATATTCAATATTCATATATTCAAAGGTTCAATTTACTCTTTTTTCTATAAACAGAAGCACAAAATATGGTTACTGTTCCCATGAGGATGAGATCTTCAGGACACCGAAAACAATATAGCTAACATTTATTAAGCAGTGACTACACATCAAGTACTGTAAATGTGTCAAGCTTCACAGTACAATATTCTGAACTTTTATCTTGAGAATTTGGGGACACCCTTAAGGTACATGACACACCACAGAATATCACAAAACTAGGAATATATATATATATACACACACACACATACACACACTTTTTTTTTTTTTTCAAATTTCCAGGAAAGAACAAATGAATGCCTTAAAGTTAAGCTAGGTCCTTTATGACATGTTTCTTTCTAGGCACATAACGGTTTTGTTTTAACCATATCGGCAATATCTTGGGAAATTTACTTAAACTCTGCATGCCTGAAAACTCATCTTAAAAAATAAGAAAACTAAGCTAGATGATCTATAACGGCACTTTTAGACTTTATAATTCTGTAACTTTCTTACTTTATGGCATTACATAATGGGCTTCTGAGTCAGGATAGACATCTATTTAAAGCCTGCTTTGTTCTCGTGAAACAAGGGGAGCTACTCAACTTCTGGCAGTCTCAGTTTTCTTATACATAAAATGGGGGAAAACAATCCTGTCTTCAGAGCATTATGAGACATAATTTACATAAAGCACACAGCTGCAACTAAACAAATGTTAGTTCCTTCTCTGCATGTGTGCTAAGTGGCTTTCAGTCAGGTCCAACTCTTCGCTGACCCTATGGACTGTAGCCCACCAGGCTCCTCTTGTCCATGAGATTCTCCAGGCAAAAATACTGGTGTGGGTTGCCATTCCCTTCTCCAGAGGATCTTCTCAACTCAGGGATCAAACCTGCGTCTCTTATGTCTTCTGCATTGGCAGGTGGGTTCTTTACTGTTAGTGCCACCTGGAAAGTCCCTTTCTCTTGGCAGTCCAAGACATAACGGCAATGTCACAGTAAGTGTCAAACTACTCATATTAAGCCCTAGGAGATATTCCCTACCCAGGGATCGAACCAGGTCTCCTGCATCACAGGCGGACTCTTAACTGTCGGAGCCACCAGGGAGCCCAGATATGCATATTAGTGCTTCATAACTCATGATCATTCATATTAATACGGTAGATGTACCCACTTCTGACAAAGCTGATTAAAAAGAACTTTGGGAGAAAGCGGTCCTCTTTCAGTTTCCTTCATGCTGTGAAGAAACAGTAACAAGGCTGAGGTCAATGGTCCAGGGGTTGAAAGTTCCACCACTAACGGGTCTTTAAAAACAGGATCAATTCTTCATCAGAAATAAACAATTTTAAAATAAAATGTCATTAAAAAATCTAAGAGAGAGTTATACTGTTTAAATGATGACTAAACCATTTCAAATGTATTAAAAAGCTTTATTCCCTCATATATGAGATAACTATATAAAAAATGAAATTAAATGCCTTACTTTGAAAAATATAGGTATTCTCATATCCTCTGCCATTTACTTTATATAACTATTAGCTTAAGAGTGAAAAACCAGTCTTTCATTGCTTTTAACTGTCCCTTCATGTACTCTCCTAAAATTACTCACTGACTTGCTATTTGCACATATTCACAAATAATCATAAACATTTATGAGCAAAACCCCATACTCTTCAAATATTTTACTAATAAAATAAGGAATGGAAATTATGTCACAAAATACATAACCCTGTACTTATTTTATGCATACTCTTAATAATAATGAAGTACTGAGTGTTTTCTCCCTAATTCGGGGATGAAGACATTTATTACTTCTGTTCAACATATTACTGGTGGTTTGAGCCACAAAAAGGTACGGAAAAGAAAGAAAAGGCATACAGATTACAAAGGCCCAAAGTAAACAGGTGGTGAGAGAGCAGTGATCTATACTGATAGTCCCACCACTCAGGTCAACTATTATGTCCTAAAAAACTAAGACCTAAAATTGAAAATTTTCCTCTTAGAATGACACAAACCTACAGTGATCAGCTATAATATCTGATTGCCATATACTAACTTCACAGCTTCAAGTGTGAAATACTTCAATCTAACATCAGCTCACAGTTAGTCAGAAATCTTTCCAAACACCTATTATTATTTTGTAAAGCATTCTTCACTAGCTTCCAAGGTGGCAACTGGGTTCCACCATAAAAATCTCAAGAGAATGAAAAGGCAGTGAGTTTACAGACTGACTTTTCAACAAAAAATACAACCACAGTCTTTCAAAAATTGCTTCTTTGGAAGAAAAATCTAAGGTTACTACATTGGGCTAAGAAGTTTTAGAATTCCTCTTTTTTAAGAATTTCAACAGCCAGATTATGAGCTATACCTTCACTCTTTGCTCCTCTAAACACACACAGACAAATCAATTTCTGCTGCTACTGCTAAGTCACTTTAGTCATGTCTAACTCTGTGTGACCCCATAGATGGCAGCCCACCAGGCTCCCCCATCCCTGGGATTCTCCAGGCAAGAACACTACAGTGGGTTGCCATTTCCTTCTCCAGTGCATGAAAGTGAAAAGAAAAAGGGAAGTTGCTCAGTCGTGTCCGACTCTTCGCGACCCCATGGACTGCAGCCTACCAGGCTCCTCTGTCCATGGGCTTTTCCAGGCAAGAGTACTGGAGTGGGGTGCCACCGCCTTCTCCAAATCAATTTCTAACTGGAATCTTAATTATAGTGTAATGTCCTCCAAGGCCACCAGAAACACACTTGGAGCAGAACAAGATGGGTTCGTTACTTGTTGCTTTGAGGGGGAACACACACAACAGGGAACCATGGAGTGTCTCAATCAGAGGTATTCAAAACAACCAATGGAGGATTTAAGTTTCAGTTGGGTGGTTTAGGGAAGAAATTAAGGAAAATAATTTTAGAAAAGGTCTGGTCTCAGTTGGATGCTGTAAGAAAGTGGGGGTATTTCTACAATGAAATATCTCAATAAAAGGAGAAATGGCAACCCACTCCAGTGCTCTTGCCTGGAGACTCCCAGGAATGGGGGATCTAACATCAGCTCACAGTTAGTCAGAAATCTTTCCAAACACCTATTATTATTTTGTAAAGCATTCTTCACTAGCTTCCAAGGTGGCAACTGGGTTCCACCATAAAAATCTCAAGAGAATGAAAAGGCAGTGAGTTTACAGACTGACTTTTCAACAAAAAATACAACCACAGTCTTTCAAAAATTGCTTCTTTGGAAGAAAAATCTAAGGTTACTACATTGGGCTAAGAAGTTTTAGAATTCCTCTTTTTTAAGAATTTCAACAGCCAGATTATGAGCTATACCTTCACTCTTTGCTCCTCTAAACACACACAGACAAATCAATTTCTGCTGCTACTGCTAAGTCACTTTAGTCATGTCTAACTCTGTGTGACCCCATAGATGGCAGCCCACCAGGCTCCCCCATCCCTGGGATTCTCCAGGCAAGAACACTACAGTGGGTTGCCATTTCCTTCTCCAGTGCATGAAAGTGAAAAGAAAAAGGGAAGTTGCTCAGTCGTGTCCGACTCTTCGCGACCCCATGGACTGCAGCCTACCAGGCTCCTCTGTCCATGGGCTTTTCCAGGCAAGAGTACTGGAGTGGGGTGCCACCGCCTTCTCCAAATCAATTTCTAACTGGAATCTTAATTATAGTGTAATGTCCTCCAAGGCCACCAGAAACACACTTGGAGCAGAACAAGATGGGTTCGTTACTTGTTGCTTTGAGGGGGAACACACACAACAGGGAACCATGGAGTGTCTCAATCAGAGGTATTCAAAACAACCAATGGAGGATTTAAGTTTCAGTTGGGTGGTTTAGGGAAGAAATTAAGGAAAATAATTTTAGAAAAGGTCTGGTCTCAGTTGGATGCTGAAGAAAGTGGGGGTATTTCTACAATGAAATATCTCAATAAAAGGAGAAATGGCAACCCACTCCAGTGCTCTTGCCTGGAGACTCCCAGGAATGGGGGAGCCTGGTGGGCTGCCGTCTATGCAGTTGCACAGAGTCGGACACGACTGAAGCAACTTAGCAGCAGCAGAATGAAGATCAAGCTGTAACAAGTGAAAAAAGAAGTCACAGTGACTCATTTTGGCCAAGAGAAGGTGACTGGGATCTTCTCAGTGGAAGAGTAATCTTGGTTTAGACAAAAAGCGGACTTGTTTTGTCTCATTTTAACAGTCTTGGAGTAACCTTGCTTGAGGCTGGTATTCTGTGAGGTTCACGTGAACAACATGGCCTAACCGTGGGTATCAGGATAGCTTCCGGGTGTCAGAGGCTGCCTTTTTCCCTTTCTCACTCGTTAAAAAACCCAGTATCAAACTAGGCTCCAAAAAAACCTTTAGATGATCACTACTGAAATTAAATCTAGCTTTAAAGGATAAAAAATGCTGTATTTAAGGAAATGTTACCAATAACTATAAACTTTATAATAGAGATTTTATAATATAAAACAAGAATCCTACACATTTCATTCAACAAAAATCAAAACGCTTCAGTCTTTTCTAGTATGTCTACTCAAAAGCTGCCTCAGTATTTTTTGTTGTTTGACTTACGAGATGTTTGAAGTAAAACATATCTTAAAGCTCTGATTTTAGAAGTTTTAAGTCTTATTATTTATTTTCACAAAATGCCTTTGAATTATTTTTTCAAATTCTCTACCATCTCAATGGATAGCTCTGAGAAGATAGATTTTAGCAACATCACTGGCTTAATCTAAAAAGAACTATTTTCCAGATAATTATACTTCTCACCAGTTGAGAGTCAGAGGAAGGAACAATCTTGAGTTTTGTACCATGTTCTTTGATTTCGTTCATCAATTCAGTAAGAATGTAAGACTGTGCCAAATTCTGAAAGAAAATAAAAGTATTATCTTCTGATTCAGTTATAATATGCCTTCAATTTCACAGAATAAATATTCTCTCCAAGTTTCAAATGTCATCTAATATAGCAAAAATGTCTTTAGGTCTTAAGAAAACTTAACTAAATACATTTTACACTTAGCAGATATCACTAACAGAGCCATGGTAAAATACGGAGGTCTTTCAGAATCACTGTGGAAAAAGAAGGCCTATGTACTGTATGACAATGGCTAAAGTGAAGATGAAAGTCGCTCAGTCATGCCTGACTCTTTGCGACCCTATGGCCTATACAGTCCATGGAATTCCCATGGAGTGGGTGGCCTTTTCCTTCGCCAGGGGATCTTCCCAACCCAGGGATCGAACCCAGGTCTCCCACATGGCAGGTGGATTCTTTACCAGCTGAGCCACAAGGGAAGCCCAATGGCTAAAGACAGCCTAAAACAACCAAAAGAAAACAGACAAACTTCTAGACGAACATTTAGCAGCCCAAGGTGTGCTATTTGACGTCCAAGGTGTGCCAAAACACACAAATTAATTAAAACAAACCTTTATATTTTACAAAGCTTTCCCATGGCTCTTACCTGCATGACCGCATTAAAGAAGCAAGTATTTCCTAAATTTGTAATTCCCTTTACAGATGTTACACTGCCACCTTTTCTTCCCTTATTTTTTTCACCTGTTTCAAAGCAGCCCAAGGTGTGCTATTTGACGTCCAAGGTGTGCCAAAACACACAAATTAATTAAAACAAACCTTTATATTTTACAAAGCTTTCCCATGGCTCTTACCTGCATGACCGCATTAAAGAAGCAAGTATTTCCTAAATTTGTAATTCCCTTTACAGATGTTACACTGCCACCTTTTCTTCCCTTATTTTTTTCACCTGTTTCACATTTTTCTTCACAAAGTTTTATGATTCTAGAAAATGTACCTAAATTAGAGAAAACACAATGGATATGAGACTTTTAATACATATCATTTGATACAATTTAAATATATTATTTAAAATTAAATAAGATTTTTCTCGTATTAAGAATACAAATGGAAATAATAGCTCTTATTTTGTATCCTACTGCTAAAGCAATTCATTTTAATTCATCCTAATACATACATATCCATTCTTCAAACCTCCCTGTAGAATTCCAGATGAACTTAAAAATAAAGTAGTTTCAAATGAATTTTAAATAAGCAAGTAGAAAAGATCTTGGTTTCTAAACACCATTGTCCATTAAAACAAATGAAGACTCTTTGAAGAAAAGGCTGATTCTAAACCTGGGGCAGCAAGAGGCAAAATGAGCCTATACCATTTTTGTTATGCCAGAAAATAAGTGCTCCAAAGAAAAAAAGATGAGTATGTCAAAATCACAGGCATCATTTTGAACAGGTTTCCAGTGGTTCAATTTAGAACAATTTGAATATCAAAATAAAGAGTGCTGAAAAGAGTATTACTCACTGAACAAAATGAGAATCAGTCTGAATTGATAACAGACTTTTTAAATGAGTATAAAAGAAAAAAAGTTTCCTTACAAAAGAACGGCAATTAATAAACAAAGAAATGTGATGGAATTTTAAAAACACCATACAGTAGTGATTTGGGGATGGTATAGTTCTTGTTTTCTATAAATTAGAAACTGTCAAAATAAAATCCATGGATGCTCAAGTCTCTTACACAAAATGGCACAGTATCTGCATGTAACATACACACATCCACCCATATACTTCAAATCATCTCTAGATCACTTGTAATACCTAATACAATAAAAATGCTATGTAAATAAATAGTTGCCAGTTAACAGCAAATTCAGGTTTTGCTTTTAGGAAGTATCTGGAATTTTGGGGGGCATATTTCTGATCTGTGGTTGGCTGAATCCAAGGATGCAGAACCTGGGGCTTGGGGGTGGGGAACCCCACAGCATAATATAAAAAGTAAAATACCTAATACTTAAGGGTATGGTAAAGTGCATGTTTTGGGCTTACTGACTTGCATAATTAACACTGATTTGCAAATTATATCAATTCATCATGTTTAATAATTATGAAAATGAAGAAAAATTTCTAACATTTATGAACTGAACTTCTCCAACCAGATTCATGGAGATGAGAGAATGTTTCTTATGACTGCTCTATCCTCCACAGGGGTGTGATGTTGAAGAGAACATATATATTTTAAAAGCTCAATATAAATTAAAACCGACAACATTAAACAGCAAATACAGTCAAATTTTAGCTTTATATGCTTCCAATGGCTTCTTAAGAGGAAATAAACGAAGACATCTCCTCCCTGGCCTTCTGTACAAAAGTATTATGGGAGATGTAAAGGAGCTGAGGAGGCCCTTTTCTCAGGGACGGGAGTGGGAAACAAACACCATCAAGAGAAACCTCAGTCTCAGGTACTGGCAGACTGACATCACGCACACCTTGTCGGTCACATTAGGCTTGACTTGGAACCTGCGACTTTTGCCAAAGAAAAGGCTTCTAGCTATAGGGCTCCAGTATCAATCAAGTGGGGTGATTAACATATTTTCTTATATGGTTTATATAAGGATTAAACAAGCTAAACTTGCTTTACAAAGTATCTAGCATGCTAAGCACTATGTAAGTGTGTGAAAAACAGCCCAGAGAGCCCCCCGAAATTGCCGGTCATGCCAACATCCACATCTTCATGAGCTATTTGTCACGTCCATTGTTTGTCTGTTCTCACTTTCTTCTCTTTAATCATTTCCTGTATTTTCCAGAGATTTTCCCCTCAAGTTTATCTCATTTCTAAATGGATTTCCTAAATTGCTAATGTGAGTTTTGCCTTTTACATTGACTTCATGGTTTTTGTGATCCTGCTTTTTTTCCTAACGTGAAAACATCTTAGTGAGAAAAATAGATCTGTGGGGTTCTCAGATGTTTCTTTTACTAACCAAATCTATTACAAAGAAAAGATTTTTCCTTCAATTCAATTTTTACCCTGTGACACACCATTTTATCATAAACTCTATTATCTGCTTTTTCCCCCTTTACTTCTGTTTTCCCCTTTATTCCTATGTTAAACACTATTGATTGTTGCTGGATATTTATTATCCAGATAACGAACAGTTATTTTTAAATCCCAACCCTAGAATTCTGAATTAACACAGAAAAGAACTAGTTGAATAGATCTCTTCTCCTGTCCTCCAGATATTAAAATAAATGATAAGAATTATATCCCATAGTAGAGCCTGGGGACAAAGCTTGGTACAAGCAATGGAGAGGGTCACTGAAGTACAGAGGCCAGGCATAGAGAAAAGGAAAAGTGGGAAAAGGGCAGACAGTATTCAAACTTGTAAGGAAATGTAAACAAATGAAAAAAGCCAGCCAGGGCTTAAGAAGCACTACACAAACAAGAGGAAGCCCCATGCCGATCCTGGCTTGCAGATGGGAGCAGTCCACTTCTTAATTACATCTGATATTCCGACTGCAGTCCGAATCAGCAGATTTCAGGCTCTCGTTGTAGCTGTTGCCACTGGATGGCTTCACAGTGCTTTTTAAGAGATTCAGGACAAAAGAATAATTAAATCCAAGCAGTGTCCCGTCTTTGGGGGCAAGGTTGTTGCTGTGATTTTACAAAACTCATTCTCCAACTGGTTAAGTGATTTGCCCAGAATTAAAAATGATAATTATAAATCCATTGGCATTTTGCCAGGTAATTGCTCTTCAGTGATTTTGCACAATGAGAAGAATTACAAAAAAACAGCAAGCAAGATTCGTACAGATTTGACTATTCTCAACCCCTAACAAATATGACTTCTCACAAATATTCCCTTTAGTTAACGTTCTTAATAAATGTTGCCATGTTTTAACTTATTATGAAAACAGAGTGGCTGGGGGAAATAAACAATATAGACATTAACTCCATATAAATATATACTATATATCTATAAATTATATTTACTATTCACTTGGGAAAATACTTCCACAACTAAATTATATTTTAATCTTACAAGGCCAAATAGTATTTGTTAAACCATAAAGTGCAAATGATTTATGTATCTGTATATCACATTTACCCATCAGTTTTCAAAACATCTGGGATAGCATCTTAAAGTAAACAATGTTCATAAGACCATCTGGTCAAAACTGCAGGCAAAAAAAAGCATAAGCATATGGAAAACCAGATTTTACCCTTCCCTTCAGCAGTAAGGGATGACAAATGTCAAACCTAGATATATCCACGCTTCACTGTGCGATGCTTTTCAGCACCACCTGGCTCTCCATGCAGAGCCACCAAATATGGACAGCACTGCCAGGAAGAACATATCCACGGGGCAATGGCAATAAAAATAGTTTATTTCATGGTTAAATAGCTACTTCGCACAAGTGGCAAGAGTCTGTTTTGTTGACTTTTACATGTAACTCTGTGAGAACACATTCAAAATTAATTATGTTATTAGGCTTGAATATTAAATAGATCCAATAATAGGGCTAGAAAACAGACTGACATTTTCTAAGAACTATTTATATGTATCTTATTTAAAGGGCACATTTTTCATTTTACTAAGCAGCATGCTTACAATGAAACAGTTATATATAAAAAAGTCTATATAAATATATGTAAACTATACATGCAAAATCTAACAGTTCAAATAAAATTGTTTTATTAAATGTCCACTGTGTACCAGATACTGTATGTACCACTACCTATAATTATTTATAATTAATTGCCTATGATTTATGACTGGAGTATAAGGAATTGATACACAGTGAATAGCATAGGGAAATTTAGCCTGAAATTCATGATTACATCATGGTAAAACTTTTAGAAACTAAGTATTCATGTACATTTACTTACTGAAACTGTTAGCGGCGAGTTTAGAGTCCTAGCTGAAAACAAGGGTGTTTGAATCAGTCTTACAATTATCTGACCTACAGACAGGTATGCATTTTAATAAAATGCAATTTATTACTTCCAATGTAGAAAAATTACTGATCATTTTGCTTTTAGAGATAACAAAGCTTTCTCAATCTGGCAGCGATTTTAGATCATATTCACTTTAAGAACTCTTCCTTTATGAACACAGAATGAATGCAACTAAGGGCTGAACTGCAGGACGTTTTAAAGGATGGTATAATTAAAAGGACAAAGCTGCTACAACAATAACAAAAAAATAAACTAGACAAAGTCTTCATCATTTTCTGGCTGAAGCACCAGCAAAGCCAAAATAAAGAGAAAAAAAATGTTTTTAAAACTTGGCTAAGACTATCTAAAAAGTCATCTTAAGTACATCAAATTTTGCTACCATAAAAACGAGTCCAACACAAAGATTCCCTACCTTTTAAAATGAACCAGAATGAATGCAACTAAGGGCTGAACTGCAGGACGTTTTAAAGGATGGTATAATTAAAAGGACAAAGCTGCTACAACAATAACAAAAAAATAAACTAGACAAAGTCTTCATCATTTTCTGGCTGAAGCACCAGCAAAGCCAAAATAAAGAGAAAAAAAATGTTTTTAAAACTTGGCTAAGACTATCTAAAAAGTCATCTTAAGTACATCAAATTTTGCTACCATAAAAACGAGTCCAACACAAAGATTCCCTACCTTTTAAACCAACTCTAGACATTAAATTATAAATTTTAAAAAATCCTTAATGTACCAGAAAATTGTGAGTGAATATCTTTATAACCTTAGAATACAAAAGACTTTCAAAGCATGACCTCAAAGGCTAAAAAACCATTACAGAGAAGACTGGTGGACTTAGTAACAATGACTCTAAAAACTTCATTACTGCTCCCTCCAAACCCCCAAAAACAAAACCAAAAGAAATCACTAAAAACTATACACAAAGTTAGATACGGAAAAATGAGTATTCTTGCCAACTATATCCTTTGCATAGTCTTTCCGGAGGGCAGCTTAACAACAGTAATCAAAATTCAAGATGTGCTTATAAATTGGCCAGAAATTCCAAAAAATTTAACCTACAGAAATACAGAAGCAAATACACAGAGATGCAGTTTTGCTCATCATAGGAGAAAACTGAAAACAACCAAGAGTGGATTTGTTGCCAAATAATATCAAATGTTGCTCTTTTCGCAAGGGCATAAATATTTGTGAACTGTCTTGTTTAAACCAGAGCTGGATCACTAGTGCATCCTGAGTGTCCCATAGGCATGAGGAAAGCAAACTTATTTTGCATTCTGCTTATTTAAAGAAAGACTCTGAAAGCATCATCTCCTCTGATAACTTTCCTCATTGTAAAGCTCATGATCAAACTAAGGCACACAGCTAACTGTACAGAGTAGATTCAAACCTGGGCAATCTGGGTTCAGAATCCACACATCCATTATGATCTGCTATCTGTCTAACAATGGATGATAAGGTTTCTAAGTGTAACACTGATGAAATGCTAGTGGTGACAGAAAAGACTACTGCTTTCAAGCAAAAGTTGGATATAATCAATTGCTGGATGTCTTTGGTGTATGAATTTATAGCTTTATTAAAGTTTCAGCAGCCCTTCTCAAAGTGTTCATCAAAAAATATTAAGCCCTAATACTCTACGTACCCACTGTATGCAATTTAACATCTTCCTCTATACCCAGAAGGGTACAAGTTAGCACCATTTTGGGGAGAACTGAGTAAATTCATTCAAGTAGTTTTCTGTGTTCTGTAATTTGGAAGAGGAACTCCAGATTTAAATCCTTACAGGTAACAAGTTGTTTTTTTAAATGTTCAACTTTTTTTGTCCCTAACCCCTTTCATATACAGGAATAACTATTTTTAGTACTTATTTTTTGAATATGCAAATTTTAGGCATATGACTGTCACTTTATACAGAACTGTATTATTTATTTTAAAAGTATTACATTATGCATTGTTATTATAAAGGGTACAATATTATTTATACTCAGATATATTATTTCAGATCCCAAATGTATATACTTTGTTATTTCAAAAACAGGTACAACAAACTTAATAAAACCAAAGAACCAACATGTCTTTTTACATCAGGAGCATAAGCTTGATGAATTAAACAGAATATAATATTTTATGCTCTCTTTAAGTTCTTTGAAAATGGCATCCCATCAGTATTACTCAAATTTACTGATTTAGAAAGAATGTGGGATTCTCTATCATCTGCCTAGTTCACATATATGCAATGACAAAATTTCGACAGGAATTCCTATATTTGTAGAATACTTCTGTGACATTTACAAGACTATCAAAATGAGCAATAAGCCCTCTGAAAAAATTGGCCCATTTTAACAATAAATAAAGTTTTCTTGCTCTTTTTCCAATCTTGTGTTATATATGACCTTTTCGTTATAAGATTTTATTTGTTGTTTTTAGTTTTCTGATGTGTCTGAGGTGGAGGTTGTGGAGATTTTTTTTTAAAGCAAATCCTAGCATCAGATGTGAGATCTACACAGCTGTAAGCATTCTTCTGGGAACCAGCACTGGGGTTCCCTCAACTGCTTAATGCAATTACCTAAACCAGTCATGTAGTATTAATGTAATTTGCCCATTTCTACAGCTGAAAAGAAGTTTAATCTTTAAAGAGTAAAAGGAAAAACTTGCTATCCCACTATTCCTTTACTTGGAATCAAGTAACAATGACTTCACCTGATTGTTCTCCAAATTCCTCTACCTCCTGGTTAACCATTGTCCTTAGAGGTCTGGATTGAGTCATATAATAAAATGACACCGCCATATGAGTGGGCAGGTATACATACAAGGGCATTCTTATCTATCTCCATTGCACAGTACGTGGTCTTTCTAAAATACATAACTGATCATCCACTTCTCTGCTTAGAACCTATAAGTGCCTTAATACTGCCCGGAAGATAAATTCTAAACTTAGAAGGCCCTTCAATAGGTATTTCCACTTACCTCCAGATTCTCACCTCTCACCATGGCCATCATCATAAAACTCAATCTTGTAGCTAAATAATCCCCTGAACAGATCCTTCATCAATAAGCTATCTCCCCTTCCTTTTCTGCTTAGCTAATGTTTAGCTGTCCTTCAGATCCCTGCTTAGCTAATGTTTAGCTGTCCTTCAGCTCCCAGCTTAGAAATCTCTTACTCTAAATAAAAATTTTCTGGATCCTCTAGGTTAGATACCACTCCAAAGTGTTCTCATAGTCCACTGTACTTGCTCCATCACAACACTATTTAAGCAGCAATTATAATTATGAACTGTCAATATCCCTCACTGACTAAAGATCAATAATGGCAGGAACTGAGAAGCAGATGTGTCTCATGCACTATTATATCTCCAATACCAGCAGTTTCTGGCACAAGGTAAAAACCCAGCTATGTTAAAAGACTGAATGAGCAAATTATTTTATAATATTCAGGGGTGTTTTGGTGAAAATACAAGAATTCAGTTCAATTCAACAGTATTTACTGCCTCGTTCTATAAGAATCAGAAAGAACATAAGCCAAGGTACATTCCTCAAGACACGTACAGTTGTAAAAATCAGACAGAGATACACACAAAAGCTGAACACCACAAAACCGAGTGTTAAGATTATAATGTAGGCTACACAGAAGAGATAAAACAAAGGACTGGGAAAGTGTCACTGAAGTAGGATCTGAGCCGAGCCTTCAGACAAGAAAGATGGAAGACAGAAACTACAAAGACAAAAATGTGCTAGTTCAGCAGTTCTCAAAGTAGATCTGAAGACGACCTCCATCTCTCGAGCGTCCTTAAGCTCAACAGTATTTCTGTAATAAGCACAAGATGTTATTTGGTTTTATAACTTTCATTCATTTTCAATTATACAAAGAAGTTTTCTAGCAGCTACATGCCATGTGATATCATAACAGATTGGATGCATAAGTAGCTATGAGAATCCAACTGTTTCTATTAAGCCAGACATTCAAGAGAGTTGTAAAAATGTAAAACAATGCCACTGATTAGGTTTGTGTTGTTCTGGAAATAGTTCTCTGTCCTAAAAATGATATTTGTGTTAACATGTAATGGAATTACTGTTATTTTTCAGTAAAATTAAAAAACGTTCTAAATTTTTTAGTTTTAATTTCTAATATGAGAAATATTGATAGAGTCTAAAGAGCTACTGGGAACAAAAGTTGAAATTCACTGAGCAGAGAGGCTGAACTAGATGTATTAGATGTGAAACGAGCCCAGGCATCATGTAACTTAAAAACATGTTTAACATACAGGTACAGGCTTTCCTCTCAGTAGTTATTTTTACTTAACATATAAAAAGACTCCTTTTAAGTCACTCTTATTCTTTCACTTGAACACAAGGTATACGGTTTAACAGTCTTTTTGAGTTTCTACATACAGACATTTTTATATTTCCACAATCTTCATAAACCTCAAAAGCAACTTCCACATTTGCTCTGTAAAGCATTTTATAACAGTATTACTATCCCAAAAAACTTACTTCTAGAATACCATGGGATCTTATTTTAAATCAAACTTGCCCAAGGAGCTACTGAAACTTGGAACACAGAGATAATAACATTCTGACTTAGAACTTCTGGAAACCCTGAATTCAGAACTATGTCTCTCCCTGACTTTAAAGGTTCTACACACTCTCAAACTCCTTAAGAACCTGTTTCTCCTATTCCAAGTGCTACCCTGGTTCCATAAACAGTTAAAGCTTACATTAGCACTTCCTTCTCACCACCTGAAATGATGTCTTCTACCTGTCCAAAGTTTATCCTTTAAGGATCAACTTGGAAGCCAGCTCATCCACTCATGCGTGATTCCTACTGAGTTCAGTTGAACACTGTATTCCTCTTTGAATTTCTGAAGGACTCTATGTGAATATCACTCAAAATATAAGTTCTATTCAAATTACATCATTATTTTTTTAACTTCACACCTTAAACCTTAAGAAAGGACTTGTCAACTTCTCTTCTCATGGGAAAGATGGATACAGTGCTGAGGCAAATGAGGCTCAGACAAGACTTCCCTGGTGGTCCAGCGGGGAACTCCACACTGTTAACGCAGAGGGCCTGGGTCTGATCCTTGGTCAGCGAACTAGACTTCACATGCTGCAACTAAAGATCCTACATGTTGCAACCAAGACCTGGCACAGCCAAATAAATTTTATATTTTTAAAAAAGAAAAGAAATAAAATAACATGAGACTCAGATAAACAATAATCTGTTCCAGGTCACAGAGCTAGTGATTGAAAAGAGTCAGATTTGAATGCAAAATCCCCTCATGATTTTTCTCCCATTCCACACTCCCTACCTTACAATATCCTTTGTGATAATAAATAGACAAGAAATCTGTAAAATTCAATGGAATCAGACTGTCTTTATTCTTAACCTCAAGGAAGCTCTAACGTAAAATATCCAGAGGAAATAATTTCTACAATTGTATTTTTGGCACCCACGCCATCTTGTCCCTACATTTCTTCTTTTGGCCAACAAAAGTAATGTGCAGCTTTCAGGAAACAGCCATCAAGACCAACATCTGCTCTCTAAGTATTAAATATCTACAACTACCATATTTTCCAATGAGTGAGTGATAAAATTAATCATTTCTTCTGCTGTCCAAGAACCCGAGTTTACCTCCTCTAGCTCCTCCTCCAGTGTTTTCACCATTACTGTCTCAGAGCAATAGCTAATAAAAATCATTCTCAAAAAAAAAAAAAAAAAAAAAACTCATTCTCTACTGGGCTACAGAAAACACAGCTGAAAACTATACTTTTATATAATTTTTCAGTTTCTGATGCCACCTACTAAGCAGTTCAATTCCTGCTCCAAAGGCATTTCAAAATTATCATGGCCATTTATCCCCATTTGCCTTGTTAACCAAAATCCTGAGATCTGTACCTGATGCCTCCTACTCTCCCTCACTCATTACACCTAGTCCACCACGATCCACCAGAACCCCTCCTCATCTCTTACCTGCCCTACCCCAGTAACCTCTTTAAGGATCTCCCCACCTCCATACTTCATGCACAACAGTCTATTCTCCATTTGGCAGAGTAATCTTTATTTTTAAAAAAGACGGAATGATTACTACATTTCTACTTAAAATGCTTTAACAGTTTCTATGACTTTTCCAATAAAATAAAAATTCTTTACCATGGAATTCCCTACGGTATCCTTCATGACCTGACAACAGTACCTTAACTTCTTCACATTCTGCTCTCTCCCAGCAAACCACACTCCAGCCATGTAAGCCTTTCTTGATCACTATGACCATGAGACCACATATCACTGCAATCTGTCCCTTTCCTTTGAGGCACTTATCAGAAGTTACATGTGTGTTATGTTTGTCTCTCTCCCTATGCTCTAATCTCCATGAGGACAAGTTAAAACTGCTTTTGTTTTACCACTTCATATCAAAGTATTAAGTGGTAGGCACTTAACATTTTTAATTGAAGAAACTGCTTCTCTATATACTCTTAATATATATTAACATGTGTTACATATTACTTATATGTTAAGTAAGAAAATACAGTATATAATACATCACTTCCATAATAAAGAATTTGGCTGCTCTTTATTCCAAGTTCCTGAGAAGACCTCTCTAAATCTTTGGATTTCCAGAGTGACTGGAGAATCTATTCTACTTATGGTGGGCCCTTCATACCACTCTTGATAGTTTACGTTAGCAAAGTACTTTTTTATTCATGTGGGACTCTAGAGGGTATACATAATGAGATGACTAAGGATGGGGGCCAGTCATACCAGAAGGACCAAATGTGTGATTAGAGAGTTGGGATACTGGAGGCTCAGTTAAATCATGTGGCCAGTGATTCAATCAACCATGCCTATACAATGAAACACCAAAGCTCCAGTGAGCTTCCCTGGTTAACAATACCCTGGGTGTACTGACACATCACTGCGCTGGGAGGGTGATGCATCCTGACCCCACAAGGAGAAGATACAAAAGCTTCACGTCTGGTACCTTCCCACATCTCAGCTATGTCTTTTCTTTTGGCCAGTACTGATTTGTGTCTTTTTCTGTTGTTGCTGCTATATTGAAACTGTAATTTGAAGTATAGCACTTTCCTATGTTCTGGGTCATTCCAATAAATTACTGAACTAAGAAGATAGTGGGCACCCTGATAGCCAGTTGGTCAAAAATGCAGGGGGCTTGAGAACTCCTAGCCCGAGAATGGTGTCTGATGTGAGGGCAATCTTTTGGGAACTGAGCCCTTAATCTGCCAGGTTAGCCTAACTCCAGGTAGTGAATGTCAGAATGGCATTATGATGATAACAAATAACATGTCATTTCATAAATATGTGTTGAGATTATGTATTTTTATACATATTACTTCCTAATCTTTAGAGAACATGTCTAAGCATTAACAACAATCCCACTTGATAGAATTATCATACAAATAAGAAGTTATAGTCACACAGACAATTTAATTATTTAGGTGGAACTGAAATTCAAATTCAGCACCATTTGACTTCAAAGCCCACAATCCAGTAACCATCCTCTCCATCTTCTCATTATTAGTTATGTAAGTACAACACAAGATAACATCACAAAATCGCTACCTAAGAATTCACAGCACTCATACTGAGAGGTCACACTAAAATTCAAAGCACTCTTTATAAATGTATCATTTCTTTATAAGAATTATAAAATATTATACTTTAATATAAATTTCTTTAGCAACTGCTGTTAACTTACTTGTTTGTGTTTTAGAAACATGTTTCTGGAGAAAATCAACTATCTGAGCCAAAACCTTCTTATTACAATGTGTTGATAATTTTTCATCACACTCATAACACCTAAAAAAAATAAATTTAAGCAAATATTATGAAAACATGTTCAGCAGTTTTGCACATCAAGTAATAAAGTTATATTTATCCACTTTTGTCTTTAAATTAAGGGGTAAAGGAAATACATAGGGTGAGGCAAGAGCAATGAGATACAGCTACAGATATAACCGAGGACAGTTCATACAGAGCTTTAGTATTCAAATTAAGAGTCTGGGTCACTTATCCTAAGTGTAATGGAGTGCCATGAGAGGTTTTTAAGCAAGGGTTGCCATGATCCAATTTACATTTTAAAAACATCACTCTGTCTAATGTCAGATTGGATAGCGTCAGGAATAGCGGGAGACCAGGGTAGATGCGGTGGCTCGAGAGAGCAATGAACACATTTATATACCTTCAGGTACAGGCAGGAATGAACTGGACATGAAAAGAAAGAGGAAAGGGAGAAACTGAGGTGGGTATGTCAAGTGACTCGAACAGGAGCAATTCTGCCCCACCCACACCCCTGGGGACATTTGGCAAAGCTGTGAGACACTTTTGATTATCACAACTGGCAAAGCTACTCTCGGCACCCGGTGGTTAGGGGCCAGGGCTAACTCTGTCCTCTCATGAGACAGGCCCCTTCACAATGAAGAATTATCAACCCAAATGACAACAGTACTGAAATTGAGAGATCCTTAAGTTTTCACAAACGGTATATGCTTAGGCTATCCCCTGTAAAGAATCACCAAACCAGGTGACTGCTGAAGAACTGATAGTTTCCTCCTCTGGAATTCTGATTTAGCAAAATCAAGTAGCAAAAATTTTTCTTTAATGTACAGAGAAAATGTTAAAGAAAACTAGAGGTATGACTAAATTTCTTTCTTATTTACACTTTATATTCATGGATAATGTTAATTTTCTTATTTTACAGATTTTGTTCAGGCTTAAAAGCACAAGCTGATATAATAGCTTTAAATATCTTACCTTATAAAACTCAGATATTTTTTATAGTAGACACAAGTACTAACCAAATCTAACTTACCATATGATCCATGTGCTCAGATTAATTATAACACAGTGAAGCTCTGCTCTCCGACTCTTGAAATGCTTCAGTGAATGCTGGCTTCTGAGTTTTTACCACATCCCTAAAGATAAATAGAACACTATCGGTATGATTTCCATACAAGTTCATTTCAAATTATTCAAAACCTAAATTATCCTTAAATGGCAATCCACTCCAGCATTCTCGCCTGGGAACTCCCACAGACAAAGGAGCCTGGCAGGCTACAGTCCGTGGGGGTCACGAACAGTGGGACAGGACTGAGCATGCAGCAGCACAAAGCACACCCTTGATATGTCAGATATAACTATAGTTAATGTAAATTGGTCTTTGTAAATGAGAATGTTAACTGATAAGGAACTAATGAACCCCAAAGGAATTAAAAGATTAAAAAAAAACACAAATGGCTGAAATTGGGGGGGTGGAGTTTTGTTTTAAACTTTTTAAAAAAGTTTCAGAAAGCAATTTAGATTCTCATTAAACTCAACTTCTTGCAAAGAGGCTAATTTAATTTAATTCTTGTCATACAGTAAAAACAGGCATGAGCCAAGCTAATTTCCATACCATTTCTCTGACGCACAGTGGAACACTGAGCATCTTCACAGGCCAGCAGTGCCTCTCCCCTGTATACCCTGTACACACACTTCTAATACCCTCACACCTCACCCAGCTCCACTGAAAACTACTGAGACTCAGACCAATCACGGTAACTCCCATCACCAGGTAAGTAAAGAAACAAGATTCAGTTTCTGTCAGTGTGCCACGAGGGGCAGTCTAATGTATGTTTCTGGAAAAGTTTTACGTATAGGAAGGGATGTACTTTTTGCCCTCCTTCTGACCTTCAGTGATTGTATGATACATAATGCATGAAACATCTTCGACCATCCTGAAACCATGGAATAGGATAGCACAGCAGAAAAATGGAAGACATCTCAGTTTTTAATGTTGTTTCCACTGAAGTAACTAACTCAGAAGTGACCCTATTTCTGGCTTTCTATATGAGATAATAAAGATAACTCTTATTGAAAAATATACATATATACTTTTAATTTTATTTAAAAATTCCCTTGTTAATAGTATCAGTTGATCTAAGCTCTTAAGAGAAGTTACTCTGCAAAAAAAAAGAAAAATCACTTCTAATAGAGAAGAAAATGAATCCCAAAAGATTTTAAAAGGCTTGGATCCATTTCCTAAGTAAATACAAATAGGTAAAGGAGGGTCCACATATGAGAACTACTGCAAGTAGGTTGGATTCCCTTTCAAAATACTTATAAACCATGCACAATAACTGTCTGAACACAATGTACATTTTGCTTTACCTTAAACATTTCTAAGCATGGCCTTGGAGAGTTCTATCTAAACATTGAATAAATTTATCTTAAATTCTAAGCACTGCCAACAGTCCAACTCAGAGCGAACAATTAAGGAAAATATTTAAGACAAACTCTCACAGAAAAGAGACTTTTCTCACCTGAAAACCACACTTGAGGCACAACCAGATATCAGGAGGAAGTACTGGCTGTCCATCACAGAATCTTCTTTCTTTTAAACATTCCAAGCAAACTGACCACAGGTTCTCAACTATTGCTTTTTTTACATGATGCACACTGACAGCATGACTTATATGTTGGCAAGTGAAACCTACTGAGAGAGGCAAAACAAAATTTGAACATCAGCAAGCAAAAGTCGACAATATTAAAATGCTATTAACTAGAAAGTACAAAGATTCAAAAGACAAAATAACTTAAAAGAATACATACTGTATGATTCCATTTATAAAACACTGTGAAATAACATAATTATAGAGTTGGAGAACACATTAGTAGTTGCCAGGGGCTTTCGATGGAGAGCAGTGGTGTGGCTATACATAAGGAGCACTCGGAGTGGCCAGCATATAGGGAAGTATTTTGACAGTGCTGGTTATAGAAAGCTACACATGTTATTAAGCTACACACACACATACACACATATGTATACACAACTGGTGAAACTTCAATTAGCTCTAAGGACAGTACCCATTTCAGTTTCCCGGTTTTGATGCTGTGCTACAGAAATATAAGATATTAAATCAGAAGAGATTGGATGAAGGGTGAATGGCATATCTTTTGACCTTCCTGTGAATCTAAAATTAGTTTAAAAATTAAAGTTTAATAAATAAATTAAGATTATTTATTGAACAGCTACTATGCCTCAAGCATTCTGAACATATTTTCTTTCCACTAAGATACATAAGTAAAAACTTTTCCCATGGGCTAGCTCTGCTGTGACACTATTTTCACCACTGCTGAAAGAAAGGAGAGGAACAAACAATGGCGTAATTCGCAGGAACAAGAATTATCTGAATTCTTCTTAATGAATATTCCCAAATAACAAATATATTTTACATGGCCATTAATTATCCTTTATAACAGATTTCAACTATGCGCACTGTATGGAGACAAAAGGCCAAAATGAGCAAATATGTTAATTCTTCAAATAACCATATTCATCTCCCAAGGGCTCAGTACACTTCCATTCCTCCTAAATACCTGAACTCTCCAATTTCTCCACCTCAAATGTCCCAAATACCAAACCTACAGCTATCTGCCAAAATCAAACAATAAAGGCAGAGACTGAATACCTTGAAGAGGGAAACAGAAGTATGTACATTTCAACTTTCTCTACTTTCCTTTCTGAACATAAAGCATTCCTTTTTATCTATTGGTTAATGAGACTAAATATTACTTCCATTTCATTCTGAAGACAAAGAATGTGACAAATTAAAATAAATAATTTCAACAAAAGTAAAATGTAAATCTGATAAAACATTAAAACATCTAATTTTACACCAAAAGCAAGTTATAAGAATCAGCATAAAAGAAGTAATTCTGAAGTCCTTTAGTTGAACAGCAATGATACATGTCATTGAAAAAAGGTGTTTAGAGAAAGACTGATAAAAATGACCACACAAGAACTAGAAACGGTTTACCAAAAGTCATCACTTTGTTTTTGAGTTTTTATATTTTAAAATTCTAAGGGGAAAAATCACTCCACACACCTTTTGAATCATCTCTAGCATAAGATGTAGCCAAGGTACAACTTAACCAGTCGCTGACTCTACAATTCAGACTTACAAAACTGAAATTGTTAATGAATTCAGAGGTAAGTGACTGCAAGATAAAAAGGTTCCAGGTTCCTAAATTAAACTTACTAGCTTTTAAACATCTCAACTGTATATACTTTTTATAAGTATAAACAAATTTAAAAGTCTGAGGTTTTCCTATAAGTGTTTAAACAGTATTTACTATCTTCTGTGAGGAGGGGAAATGTGAAAAATATCCTCGTACATTAATAAGTAAATTTCCTCAGTTTCCTACAATTTGTTTAATCATATAATTGTCAAATTTTCATTTGACAAACAGGTCCTCTAGAGATTCCCGAATAAAAATATAAAAATGTATTAAAAGCAAATAGTTTCACATTCACAAATCAAAAGCAATAATCAAAATCTTCACATTTTTAAAATATTAATAAAAATTTTACAAGGAGGGCTTCCAGAGTGCAAGTGGTGACATAAAATGAACATTTCCCCTTTCTCCTCCCCAAAACTATCCAAGGGCAAAAATAACAGAAAGTAAAAACACAAAGCTCATTCTCAGAGCAACCAGGAGATAGCTGAAGCCTGAAGTCACAAATTAAATGGGAAGACTTCCACCTCAAAACAGTGGAGATCAAACAGGAAAGCGCACAGGAGGAAGTGGAGAGAACACCGCAGCAGTGGATTCAGAGACCACGCACGCTTTGTGCGCACAGAACAAAACATACATCTCTGTGCTGCAACCACAGTGGCAGGAGCTCCCTATATCCAATTTTGTTCTCAGAAGAAATGAAAGAAGGGGATTTCTCATTCACTAAGTGAAAATTAAAAAGCAAGCCATAATGGCAGAGGACAGCCTTATTCCTACGGCAGTTGGAAAGAAGGGAGAATTTGGATTCTGAAAAAGCCCAGGACTGAATAATCCTGGTAGCTGGAAAGCAGTAAAGGCTAACTGGGCTCAAAGTTAACCGTTAGGTGTCAACAGTGCTCTGGCCCTCCTTCTTACACAAATATTCTAAACCGAACTGGCCCAAGAAAGGCAACTCTACATGAAAGAATAGGTAATCAAAGAAAATCAAAGCCCCAAATTCTGTGCTAAGATAATAAGAAAAGGGAAGGAAGGAAAAGCAAAAATGGCAGCGCAATCCCGCCACGAGAGAAAAACACAAAAAAAGAAGTGAACACTTGAGGCTCAAGTGGCAACACAAAGGGGAGTGACCAGCAGAGTTCAGGAAAAATAAATAAAACGAAGGGAAAACCAAAAAGATGAAAGAGACACTGCTGAACACACTAAAAAAATTAAAATGAACAGCAGACAACAAGAAAAGGAAAACAGGAGTTTTAGAGGCTTTAAGAAAAAATGCTAACTATGGTAGGTAGGCAAAAGAGAGTTATAAGAATAATCAAACCCCTGAAGAACACCATATTAACAGAACAAATATTTAAAGACATAATTCATACTTCCCTCTCTGTCCTGAAACACTGTCCAAGTTAAAAACACTCAAAATGGAAATAACAGATTAAAAACATCTTTTTTAAATGGAGAACTGAACTGGTAAAGCCAGTAAGGAAAATCCTCAGAGGCTAAAACCCAAGGCAGGAGGCTAAAGAGAAAGACAAACCTGGAAGCCCCTCAAGGTCATCAACCAACCTCACTGGCTTGAGGGCTTAGTTCTAATAGTCATGAGAAACAAACAAGAGAAGATGCCAGTTCTAAGTTACTTTATAAAATAAACAAAATCTCAGAAAAAATGCCAACGGTGTATTTTGGAAATAGACAAGCTGATTTTGAAGTAATGCAGAAAGTGGCTAAAATAAAGAGCAAAGGATTTATTCATTAAAAGCACATTATGATTTGTCCTCTGCAACACTGTTCAGGATGCGAGATATCATAATTTACCAGCAATGTCATCTGACGAGTCTTCATCGTGAGGTATAGGAGGCCTTTTACTTCTCTTAGCTTTCTCAGGTGAAGCTTTGGATGGCTGTTTCACCCGCATCTGTTATTTACTGAAAAGATTGGGGGTTAGGGGGAAATACACATTAATCCTCAAAATTACAATAAATTGTATGTATTTTACTTAATGCATATTAAAATGACTTCAAGTTTAATGAGCCTCGTAAATTAACAGAGAAAGAGCAGAACATCAGCTGAAACTAAAGAAATTTTATTACACCAACACACAAATGCCACATTACATCTGACTTTAACCAACAGTTCTCTACATGTATGATGTCCAGGTGAATTTTCAAAAAATAAACTTTATGCCATTTCTGACTCCTGTGCTTGCCTCGCCCTTTCTCTTGTTTCACCAGCTAGGAAGCAGTGGGGGCTGGAAAAGCCACATGCCAGGGATGGATGCCAAGTGCCAAGCACAGTACAGCCACCCTTCCTGCACTGTACGACCCAGTGGACTACACAGAAATACATTTCCAACTTTTTAAGCTCTTGCCTTTTTTGTGTGTTTTTTTCCCATTTTCTAGTTATGAAAAATTTAAAACTGTTACATAAGTATAAAGAAAACCATAGACTATCTAGAGTCCACATCTGGAACATTTTACCACATCTGTTTTATCTAAATATCAATGTGTATATAGACATATCTACACATGTCTGTGAGTACATCTGTTTTTGCTGAACTATTTAGAAGTTGCAAACAACATATATTCCTTAAGGAGATTCTCCTATACACTCACATCATTATCATTTCTAAGAAAATTAAGAGTAATTCCCTAATATCATATCTTAACATATTCTAATTTCTTCAGCTAACCCAAACTCTGCTTTTTTGAATAAGGATTCAATTGGTTATGTCAGTATCTTCTAATCGACAGCTGTTCTTCCCGCAAGAAATGGAAAATAGTGTTTCACATCCCTAAGACCCTGACTTTTTTAAGAGATCAGGACAGTGCATATTAGTCACATTGGAGAGCCTCTCAAAGCATGGATTTTGATTCAAGTCTAGCACAGGACCTGAAAGTCTGCCTGTCTAAAAAGCTCCCAACAGGAAGCCACTACTGCGGTCCACAGACCACACTTTCAACAGCAAAGGTGTATAATGTCTCACACAGAATTTAATTTTTTGTTCATGCTGTTATTCACCTCTAAATATATTTTTAAGAAATCTCTTATATTTCATAAAAATTCAAAGTTAATTCTAAAGGTTTTAGATAGAAGTTACTGCATGTTTTAAAAACCACTATATCTCTGGTAGCTCAGCTGGTAAAGAATCTGTCGGCAATGCAAGAGACCCCAGTTCGATTCTTGAATCGGAAGTTTCCCTGGAGAAAGGAGAGGCTACCCACTCCAGTATTCATGGGCTTCCCTGATGGCTCAGATGGAAAAGAATCCACCTGCAATGCTGGGTTCAATCCCTGGACTGGGAAGATCCCCTGCGGGAGAGCATAGCAACCCACTCCAGCATTCTTGTCTGGAGAATCCCCAAGGACAGAAGGAGTCTGGAGGGCTACAGTCCATGGGGATCACAAAGAGCTGGACACAACTGAGCAACTAAGCACACACATATCCTAAATCCTACCTAATATCATGCTGCTACCTGGCTAAGCTATACTGTAATTTTTGTGGTTGTGTATACGCTTTGATTGATCAAGGTAGAACAATCGCTCAATTCAATAATAAATTCTGAATCTTGATTTAGTTATACCAAGTTCCACATAAGGAAGCTTTTGCGTTTACCATTTTAAAAGCCATTTATTTAGGCCCAAGGGTCATCACTATTGAACAACACTGCAATACATTAATGCCTTCAAGGTTACAGAGATGCAGAAGGCCTCCAAGTTTCTGACCACTTCATTTCTTCCTGCCTTCACCCTCCAGACTACTTCATTAACTTATGGCTACATTTCAACCTCACAAAATCATTAATTCGAGTATTCCATTCTCTGACCACAACTTCACATTCTGCCAGCTTGCTTGATCAGCCACTCCTATTCTCTTTTAATGCCCAGGTTGAGAAGAGGCTACATCTCAACAAGCCCTTCCATGATCACTGTAGCAGGGAAGGGAGAAAGAGAAGCAGAAGACCAGTACTGGTTCTTCAAGCTTTATTTGCAAATGGTGCAAGTCTGCTTATGTTTTACGGGCCAAAGCAAGTCATATAGCCACATTTAGTTTCAAATAGACATGGTGGGGGAAAGGGAGGGGTGAGGACAAGGGGAGCTGTACAAAGAGCACAACCTTACCATGCACCTAGCAAGAACAGAATACGTGTACACAGCCTGATGGCTACTATGTCACCCCCCTAACAATCTCAGTCCTAGATGAGCCAATTAACTCCGTTCTCCATGACAGTATCCAAAGAGGCTAGAGAAAAAGTCTTGCAAAAAGGCCACTGGGTCCACTAAATTAACAACCACAACTGCAAACAGATCAAGACATCCCATTATATACTACAACTTCTGGTCATCTTATTACACAGCAATCTGAAATTGTTTTCACTCTCCCAATCTTCAACTCCTCCTCTCCCTACTCTTTCAAATATCATCTGGTCTTCTACTTTACTGACAGAGAGGACACAAAAGAGATTGCAAATCAGATATTTCCACCCTTAAACTTATACACTTACCACTGTAACTATTGTTACAACTACTATAACTTGATTTCCTAAAAAAGAGATGGGCATAACTAAGAGAATCCAAGAAATACGGTGCATAAGAAACTGGTCATATTTTCACACTCCCCACACAGCTAAACTTGAAACTTCCATGGTGACTCAGGTGGTAAAGAATCTGCCTGCAATTTAAGAGACCCAGGTTCAATCCCTGAGTGGGGAATATCTCCTGGAGAAGGAAATAGCAACCCACTCCAGTATTTCTGCCTGGAGAATCTCATGGACAGAGGAGTATGGCAGACTACTGTCCTTGGGACTGCAGATCAGACATGACTGAGGAATTAACACGCGCACATACAGGTAAACTCTTGATAAAGATGAGCATTAATACATAGCTAATCCTGGCAGAGGAACCAAAGGATCCAGATAATTAACTTAGAATCTATAAAAGACCTATGCCTTTTCTCAAAAACACTGACTCATATGTGGCAATGTAGTCAATTTCCAGTGATTTTTCTGACACACGAAATATGTCTAAACATAAGAGTCATTTTGGACAGTATCCTACTATTAAGCAGTCACTCATCCGTATAGCTTTCTTTTTCAATTGCCTGTTCAGGTAAAAAGAGACAAAATTAAAGTCCAATTATTACCAAAAAATTCCAATTATTAGAGCTTCACATTTTGCATATCATCAATAATGTATCTAGGGAGTTCTGAGATCACTCTCACATTTGGAGATTTACTGCAAGGACTCACAAAACCTAGCATATAGGTGTACTCACGGCTAATGTTTATTGCAGCAATGTAGTGTGAACACACAGACTATCATAATGAAAAACACACAGGGGAAGTCTAGAGCAATCCAAATGCAGGCTTCCTTACCATTCTCTCCCTCCCAAGAGTAGTCAAACACCCTACATCCTTCCCCCAATAAGTAATGTCTGTGCAATGCTTCTGCTCACAGAAGCCCATTACACACTCACAGGTGCAGTAACTTCTGGATAAACCATGTCCTACAGAATAAACCACACTGTTCCCAGGCAAGCCAAGCAAGGGCTAACCTTGCAAGCAGACGTTTTTAAGGACAGCCGTCTCAGGCCTGCTATGTTAAGTCTTTTCAGCACAAATAAATTATGGCCATTTTTCTCAGGTGATTTCCCAATAAAACTTTACAACTTCCAACTTCTGCATTACTCTAATATCTGTCCATAATGTAGGATGTGCAACTAAACTGTTTATAAGTTTTTTCTTCAAGGCCATGCATGTAGAAGCCCATATTCTCAAGAAAGAAAAAAAAAAATCTTTTCCTACTCTTGAGCCATTACTTCCTGCGAGGGTTCGAGCGAGGGAGGAAAGGGACAAAATTTCTCCTTTCGGAGGTTCAAAAGGATACCAGGCTCAAAAAGATGACTAGCACTCACTTATTCGTGCATCACACTCGGTTCTAAGGACTTCATCCTCCCAACCACCAACCACTTTATGAGGTAGGTTACTATTATTTCCCCCATTTTACTCCTGAAGAAAGACACCCAGGAGTTAGGTGGCTTGCAGAAGCCAAGAGCCAGTAAGTGGTGGATGGCGATCTGGACCCAGGCAGTCCATCTCCAGGGTTCCTAATACTACACGACGCTGCCAGAAGACCTCGGTAAGACAGGCTTTCTCGGGTCTCTAACAAAAACATCCCAAATTCCCGAAGAGAAAATGCACCGCGAGGCTGAACGCGGAAGGGCGGCCGGAAGGTTGCTAGGTCGCCGCGCCCCTAGGTCAAGGTGAGGCGGCCCTTCTCCCGTCCCGCCTCCCCGGCCCCTCCCGCTGCCGCCCCGACACCCTGCCGGCTCCGCCGCTCTCTCATGGCCCCCGGTGACCGCCTGGAGCCCCCAGGGACCGAGAAAGGCGGGGAGAGGGTTCTCTCCCAAGCCCGTCCGAGCCACAAGGGGCCAGGGTGACGCAAACGAAGTTGGAGAAAATGAGGCGACCCAGCACGGGACCCGCAACTCACCCTGACAGGCCGAGCAGCCGCGACCACAACCCCATGAGACTGCGCCTGCGCAGCCGCCCCGCCCGCCGTTGGGGGCGGGGCCTCGTGTGCCCGGCCCAACGTCCAGACGAGTTGGGACCGCCCCTCGCGTGGCGGTTTACCCGGAGTTGGGCGTGGACACCCGGCTCTGCGAGCTGCAGTCGCACCTGTTTCCCGTAAACAGGAGTAGGTAGACCCCAGCTAATCTTAGGGTAACGTAAATAGACTCCTAATTGGATCCCGATAGGGCTTGGAGCTTGCCCACCTCCCGTGTTCTCGGAGTCGGGTTTAAGTCCCACTTGTGGCTGAACACTCTGCCCAGAATGCCTCCGATTTCCCTCTGTCACGCTCTTCCGTGCTGTTAAGTCACATCTAACATCATACGTTTTCTTGCATTTTTTCATTATTGTTGCTTTATCTGCCGTTCTCTCTTTATTTGAAAATTTCCTGACCTATATATACCTCTTTGAAGCTCGATTATTCAAAGTGTTTTGCACTTTGCATATGTTTAGTAAAAGCAGTTGGTTGAAAAATATTTTGTTTGAATAATATAGCAAACATCCACCCTAGTTACGATAAATGCTACGAGACAAGATTTGTAATCTTTAGCAGTTCTTCAGCCAAGGGACAAATGTGGCCTTACGGAGAGAGTCTTGGATTTCGAGTCAAAATTTACTGGAAATAAACCCCCAAAACTCTTGATTTTTCTCTTAAAAACTTTGGTTCATTTCTTAAGAAATAGTTTAAATTATTTACAATTATTTACACATAGAGAACTTGGCAAAGGAAGTTATTAGACGTTGGCATTCTGTGTATGGAAACTATTCATTCAACAATACAACTGAATACAAATATGTGTGTCATTGTGCTAAGTATTGGGGTACATAATCATGTTTTAGGGTAGGTAATTTTTTTCCCCTAGGGAAAAATAATACTCCACAAATAAGCCCAGGTTGTGTTGTAATTTTAAAGTAAAAAATGTCTGCTTCATAAATGATTTAACATTGGATTGGAAACAACATGGAGGAAAAAAGGACATGAAAACGAGCAAATCTAAATAATTTGAATACTAAAGTGCATTATAGGGGCTTCCCTGGTGACTCAGTGGTCAAGAATCTGCCTGCCAGTAAAGGAGATACTGGTTCTATCCCTGATCAGAGAAGACCCAAAGTGCCACAGAGCAGCTAAGCACCTTGAACTAACCACAACTAACCACAACTATTGAACCTGTGCTATTGAACCAGGAGCAGCTTGAACGAGAACCCCATATGCCCTAGAGCCCCTGCTTGGCAGCAAGAGAAGACACCTCAATGAGAAATCCACTAACCACTAACCCCAACTAAAGAGTAGCCCTGGCTCGCTGCAACTAGAGAAAAGCCTACAGCAACACAGACTCAGCACAGCCAAAATTAAAAATAAATACATAAGGGGCACTATAATCAAAGGGGTTTTTTAAATATATACTGGAACCCAATTTACCAGGAAAAAAAGGAGGGGACTGAATCAGAATATGAAGTTTTAAGTTCTCTCTCATAAAAAGAAAGTTAGGAATTATCCAAATCATGATACAGTACTTAAATTTTTCTTGAAAATGACGAATTTCCAAAGTTTTCTTGATTTCCAGCAGATGTTCCCAAATCTCCAGAGACTGCAATCTCCATTTCAAAATTTACATGAGTTAAGGGAAATTGTCTAACACTGTTTTTGTTTCTGATGTTTTTCAAGTTATTTATCTTTTCAGTTAAAGTGAAATTTATTATTCAATGGATGCTTCAAAGGAAGGAAATTATTTTTAAATAATACCTAGTAAGTATACTTTTATTGCTATTGTCAAGACATTATTAAAAAAAAAGACATTATGACAAAACATCAAACAGATATAAGTGTGCTTAAGGTCAGCTGTGTATACATTTCAAATAATGATAAATATCTTAATTTTACCATCATTGTTGTCTGGAAATGTATGGAGTAATTTGCTAAGCTCTAGGCTATACATATATTAAGCTTTTATCATGTGTTTTAAAAGGTACATTCTTTATTATTAAAGTAATACATGAGAGTTTGGTATAACATTCCTCATCTTTTCCACCTTTCCACATTCCCTTTCTCTTCCTCAGAGGTAACATTTCCTCTCTTCTATTTGCTGTTTCTTGTATATAGTTTCAGGAATTGTCTTTGCACATTATATGCATTTGTACTACATTTTTATATGATTACCATTTGTTAAAACAGATCATGGTCAGGGTAGATTATCTCTACCATAGCAACCCACTCCAGTACTCTTGCCTGGAAAATCCCATAGACAGAGAAGCCTGGTAGACTGCAGTCCATGGGATCTCAAAGAGTCAGACACGACTGAGCGACTTCACTTTAACTTTCTATTTTACAACTTGATTTTTCTTTTTCACTTGATTATATATTTTGAACTTATCACCATACTAACCTCATTCCATACTAACCTCATTCTTTTTACTGATTGTTTAAAATACCACTGAATGGGTGTATCATTTTTTTCGCAATCACCCCCCTCTTGGTGTACATTTATCTATGAGTACCTGTAAATGATTAGCAATGAAAATGCTGTGTCAAAACGAGTTTTGATAGAAACTCTTGAAAAAAATGTTGCATGAAAGACAATAAATTTCCTAATTCTTCACTGAATTATCTAAAATGTGGGGGCTTGATGTGGATTTAGAAAGAAATGGAAAAAGTGCTAAGTCTCTTAAGAATCCCCTCCTTTCCGATTGTCTTTCACCTGCATTGTGGCAAAAAATAGAATGAGTTGTTTGAGAATGAATGATTGATATCAACTCAGCACTAGTAGACCTTTCCCAGAAAAGTTACATGATTTCTCTCCCTTGTATCCCACTTTAAGCCTTACTTCCTTCCCTCACACTAACTCTGAACAAAGAACCTGGGACATTTATTCAAGGAGCAATGATCAGTACTTCTGTTTGACAAGATCTTTTTGCTCTAAGTCTCTTAAATAAACTAAGTTTGGCACTGTGCTGGTTACAGAAAGACAAATACATCTCTTCAGGAAAAAAAAAAAAACCTACAGAAAAAGATCTCTCAAATAAGTAGCCATGAACACTTGAAAAAGAATTGTTTAGTAATATATGCTCTTGCAAAAGTATAAATTAGATTAAATGTGACTCACTGAAGTCAAGTACATCGTTTTCATATCTGTGTCCATTCCACTTGTGGTTTATGATGATGCTACAGAGAGTACTTGAATCTACAATATTTAATGACATCTTAGTTCAAAGTCAATCCACAAAATAGATTACACAGAGACTACAGTTAAAATCCAAATGACTTGGAAAAAACGTAAGTGATATCATTGGTATAGAAATCTCATGGTTTTATTATTAAAATATTAAAACTGAA
>SJYC01084386.1:0-17667 GCA_006408675.1 Madoqua kirkii | reverse complement strand
TTCATGAAATTATTCATTGGATTTATACTTTAATAATGCCAGTTGGAAACTTATTTTGAAAATTTTCACTGTGAATCAATTTGCAGTTAATATGGCTTTCATTATCCTTGGGAAACAAAATTGAGAATAAATTAAAAATAAGGTAATAAATCAAGTGGAAAATAAAAACAAGGTAATAAGAAACTATCCAACAGGCTTAATATGCTCTCCCCACAACCACATGCAATGTGTTCTAATTCCAATAACCTATTATTATGTTAGCTTACACGGCAAAAATATTTTGCATATATGATTAAGATTATCCTAGTGGTCTCACTGTAATCAAAGTTCCTTGTGAAAGAGAGGCAAAAAGGTTAGGAAAAGTGGATGTGACAACAAAAGCAGAGATCAGAGTCAGAGAGAGATCTGAAGATGACAAACTGCTGGCTTTGAAGATGGAGAAAGGGAAAAATAGCCAAGGAATTCAGGCAACCTTCAGTAGATGTAAAAGTTAAGAACAGAAATTCTCCCCTTCAGAAGGACCTTCAGACTTGCTGACACCTTAATTTTCACCAAGTGACTTCTGACCTACAAAACTGTACATAATAAAATTGTTTAGTCAAATTTGTGATAATTGTTACATTAGCAACTGCAAAACACAGTTCAGTTCAGTCGCTCAGTCTTGTGCTACTCTGCGATCCCAGGGACTGTAGCACACTAGGCTTCCCTGGCCATCACCAGCTCCCAAAGTTTGCTCAAACTCATGTCCATCAAGTCGGTGATGCCATCCAACCATCCAACACATTCATGTTATCATCAAGTATAGTCAACTATCATCATGAGTGAGGAAAAGATGAGATTATCTTAATACCGACATCAGTTGAGTCAGCTATGGGAGTTAAGAGTGATTCTTAGCAAAGTGTCCATGTGTTAACGTTTAGTTGAATCCAAAAAATAAGAATCCCTGTTTTAAAGTAAACAGGAGGAATTTCTTACTTTATACCTTTAAATATTGCCTTCTTATATTTTTTCACTTTTAAACTTTGCCTCTCCTTAAAAAAAAATTTTTTTTAAAGCCCATACTTCAGTTTCTTCCCAACCCTCAGTTTCTTTGCCATTAATATTGTAAGTTTTAAAGCAGGGCACGTTGCTGTTCGCGATTACGCCTAGTGGCATTACCGCGTTCGGCCAGCGCCTCGCTGGAGGGCGCTCGAGAGCCCGGCACGGCCCGCCGCGCGGCCGGAAGTGAAGGAGCAGCAGAACGAAGTGGGTACAGCGATGGTGCTGCAGCGCCTGCTGCCCTCGAGTACTTGCAGGACCGTCTTCGGGTCTGCGGAGGCTGCACTCTGGGGTGAGCTCAGTGGTCCCCGGGGAAAGGGAGGACGCCTAACCTCGGGCCCCTGGGAAAGGATGGCGTTCGTGACAGTGTTTGCTTCTTTAAGGCTTCCAGTTAAAAGTCAGGCCCAGTACACTTGAGCCCTGGGAATGTAACACCCACTTACAGTCCTTGTTTCTTCAGATTCTGGGGTCTGGGGTTGCTCTCGGCAGACGGAGAGAGAGGTAAACAGGACTCAGGGGGCTCTCGTGGGAACAGTTGGAAAGGTATGGTACTTGACTGAGCAATGAAGGTCAATTCGCGACTCAGGGAAATGAGTCGCGTCCAGTTCCTACCCTGGAGGTCGCAGTGAGAAGCCGTCTTGCGAGTTTTACTTATGACCCACTAGAGAGCAGCACTCACGGGCTGGCCAAACCTAGATACCACGTTAGGCCTGTAATAGTACAACTGGCCGAACAGAAGCCAGAGAAGCGAGGCGGTTAGTGGAGGAGGTGGTCTAGGACTCGGAGCAGACCTCCTGTCCCTTCTCTGCTTAGTATGCTGCCTCTCCTTTAGCAACAACTTTTGTGGATAGATACAGGGGCTCCAGTGTAACACTTACCCGGCCGTTATTCCCTTGTAACTCTTGGTACAGCCTGTGTAGTTGAAGATGTGTCAATTCATACAAATTCTGTTATTTGGTTTTACTTTTAGTCCTCAATCATTTATTGAGCTCCTAATCTGACAGCCATCCTGCTGGGATACAGTTTACTTCACCAGTTGGGGGTGAAGCTGAAAGTAGCTCAGTCGTGTCTGACTCGGTGACCCCATGGGTCCATGGAATTCTCCAGGTCAGAATACTGGAGTAGGTACCTTTCCCTTCTCCAGGGGATCTTCCCAACCCAGGGATTAAACCTAGGTCTCTGGCATTGCAGGAAAATTGTTAACCATCTGAGCCACCAGGGAAGCCCATTTGGGGGTAAGACAGACACAAATAAACCATCACCATACACAACCCAGTCGAGTGAGACTCCATTGGAAAGGACGGAGTTGGAGGTGTTAGAGAAAAGGTGCCCGTTTCATTAAAAAAAAAAAAAAAACAAACGTGTAATACATGATTATATTCATTAAACAATAAAGCAAAAATTAAACACTAAAGCACACCTCTTTATATACTCTCCCCAGATATGAGTATACCTAAATAAATGTACGTACTTCCCAGGTGGCTCAGCAATAAAAAAAATCTGCCTGCCAAGCAAGAGATGAGGATTAAATCCCTGGGTCTGGAAGATCCTCCGGAGTAGGAAATGTTAATCTGAGGATTCTTGCCTGGGAAATCCCACAGACTGAGTAGCCTGGTGGGCTACAGTCAATGGGGTCACGAGTCAGATATGACTTAGCAACTAAACAACAAATCTATGTGTGTGTGCACACTCGGTTATGCCCAAGTTTTTGTGACACCATGGACTGTACTAGGCTATTCTGTCCATGGAATTTTCTACACAAGAATACTGGAGTGGGTGGCCATTTCCTTCTCCAGGGATCTTCCCAACCCAGGGATCACGTGTCTCTTGCATGTCCTGCATTGGCAGGCAGGTTCTTTACCAGCTGAGCCACTGGGGAATATTTAATATATAGTGTGATCTTCTGCACTTACTTTTCTGAAATTTTTTTTCCACTTAGGTATTCAGAAGCTTAAGTATTCATGGCAGTACATAAAACTCTCTTAACCACTGCATATACCCCAAAACTATGAATTATCCTAAAGCTAGTCCCTTATTGATGGATATTTTAAGTTTCCAATTTCTTTGCTATTATTAAAAGTTCTTCAAAAATTATCATTGTACACGCTTCTTTTTTATATGTACACCCTTCTTTGTGTATAAGTATTTTACAGGAATGGATACCTAGAAGTGGAGGTGTTTGATCAAAGGGGAAGTGGTGAGGTAAAGGAGGCTTAAAGAGTGCCAGGTAGAGACAAGACAGGTGTCCCCTTCAGAAGGAACAATGTGCATAAATCATGAAGGAAAGGTGAAAAGAGATTGTGTACTGTATAATTTAAACCTCACAGCAACTCTAAAAGTTAAATAATATTTGATTTTACTCTCCCAGAGAGTTTAAGTAATCTGCCCGGGGTCACAGAGCTAAATGGGCAGGCCAGGATTTGAACCTTGATTTATCTGACTCTCAAACCCCTGTTCTTTCCACTATGAAAATGAGACTTTATATAAGAAGTAAAGTCAAAAGATTGATATGGTGAGCTGACTAGAACAATGGGGAAAACTCCTTTGACTTACTCTTTCCATATATTAATAGCAGTGTCATTTTGAAAGTAGCTATTTTATTCTTTCCAGGTTTGAAGTCAATAAAAAGGAGCTGCCTCAATTTTTGTACCACTGTTTGTGAAGATGTCACTTATAAGGAACTTAAAAACCTCCTGAAGTCCAAAAAAATTATGTTAATTGATGTTAGAGAGCCATGGGAAATTCATGAGTCTGGAAAAATACCTGGGTCTGTCAATATACCATGTAAGTGATGTGTTTTAACCTGATTTGTTAGGAAAACATATATCCAGTAATTGACTGTATCTAAAATTTAATCTAAATTCTTAACATTTTCTTTCAGTGGATGATGTAGGGGAAGCTCTACAGATGAACCCAAAAGACTTCAAAGAGAAGTACAAAGAAGTAAAGCCATCCAAATCTGACAGTCTAGTGTTTTCTTGTTTAGCTGGAGTGAGAAGCAAAAAGGCTATGGTCACAGCAATATCTCTGGGCTTTAACAGGTAAGTAGCTTAAGGATACGGAGAAGGCAATGGCACGCCAGTCCAGTACTCTTGCCTGGAAAATCCCATGGATGGAGGAGCCTGGTGGGCTGCAGTCCATGGGGTTGCTGAGAGTTGGACACGACTCAGTGACTTCACTTTCACTTTTTACTCATGCATTGGAGAAGGAAATGGCAACCCACTCTAATGTTCTTGCCTGGAGAATCCCAGGGATCGGGGAGCCTGGTGGGCTGCTGTCTATGGGACTGCAGAGTCGGACACAACTGAAGTGACTTAGCAGCAGCAGCTTAAGGATAAAAACGGGTTTAGGATATGTATTGCAGTGTTTCATATGCATATTTTTATTGGTCTACTGAAGAATTTTATACTTACTATATTAACGGAAGTATAGAGTACAGATTATTATAGACTGGCTGTACTTTTTATTCTATGATCCTTTAAATATGCTTCAAATGTAAATATTATGGTGAAAAGTCATTGCACTACTAAATCTCTAAAGTTCCTGTGAACCTTGTGCTGTAAAGCAGGAAAAATGGTTACAGCACTAATTATTTGATGTATGTTTTTAGTGCTCAACACTATGCTGGAGGATGGAAGGAATGGGCAACCTATGAACTTTCAGAGAAGAAACAAGAAAATTGAATTTTGGAATATAAGCTGACCCTTTTCTTGTGTACATGCAGCCCAGAATAGTGGAACAGGCAAAAGAATAAAAATGTAGCCCTGAAACCACTGGTTAATGGGAAAGGGAGTTTGTATATGTCAATTATTTTTTTGTTGATAAATTGGGAATACCACATCCCCCAGCCTATTTCCAAAGGCTAATGATGATTAAGGTAATGTATGTGACTCACCATGGAAACATAAAAGTTTCTAAAATAAAGGGATTCTAAAATTAATTTTTAAATATTTTAGTATTATTCAATAGTATATTCCAAAATACCCAGTTACTTGTATTACTTAACCATAATGTATGACCAGGTGTTCAGCATAGCTTCTATACTTTTCATCAAGGAGGCTATGAGCTAGACCAGTAGATTACCAAACAGACTTAACCTTAAAATACCAAGAATCTGGATGAAAAGTAGGTGAAATATGAACAATGAAAAATATTAACAATATGCAGACTTATGGCACGATGACCAACATGGTAGTGATACAATTTGGAATCTAAAAAGGTAGTATGATCTATAGGGATGGTAATCAGAACAGTGGTTGCCTCCGTTGAGATAAGAGACTAACTAGAAAAACAAGGAGGAAAATTTCTAGGTGACAGAAGCGTTATCTTGATTGAGGTGCTGGGACACAGATATAATCATTTACCAAAACTCAATAAAGTGAACATTTTTAAATGATATACTATCTGTAATTATATCTCAATTAAAAAGAAAGTTTAAATACAAATGATTCCCACTAGCATGAGTATATTCCTTTAGAATGTTAAGTCTTACACTTGCTCATATACTGATGAATGGTTAAACAACTTTGTGCTTTCTTCCATCTGTCTCTTCAGACCCATCTGGTTTTAGTCCCATTTATATAATCACTCAGAACACGTAACGCCTGGGAAGTAAACTGTAAGGACCTGGGTTTTGTCCTAAATAATTTATTAAGCTATTGGAAAATCTGGGTAGAGATGTGATGTTATCACCTTAAACTCCTATTTCTGACACATCAGTCTAGTTTCTAGCAGAGCAAACTCCCTACAAGAACTAGAAAAGATGGAAAATACATGTAATACACACAGACACAGATACACTTTTCAATGTTGGCTAATCCTCTTCAGCTTTCCTTCTCCCCAGATCGTGACTCTTCAAATCCTTGCTGCCTTTAAGCAAATTATATTTATATAAACAAATATTACTAGGGCATATATATTAACAAAGTGAGGATATTAACAGCCACAAGCTCACAAAGAAGAAAACCTATAGAGAGTGAACTGCTGTTGAAGTACGTGACCCAACAAGGAATAGGTAAATACACCAGGGTAAAGAGTCTGCATAAACATACCAGGCTTTTAGTTAAAACCCCTGCTTCCAGAAGGCAAAAAATATTCAAATAAAAAGGAAATACTACAGAATACGAAATTATCTGTGTATACTTAATATATACTGAATATAAGTTTAACAACTATTATGCAGTTTACTTGGGAGGATGATGGAGTAGAAGTCCCAGGGTAGAATGAGTGTGGGGGCAGGGTGGTGGTAGGGTGGATGAAGTTAGAATGGAGAATAGGAGGTATGCAGAAAAGTTAAATCTTCAATAGTACGAAGTTACGATGATGTTTAAAACTTAAAAAAATTAAAAGAAACTGGAGGGTAAGCAGAGGAGGCAGGAAAGTGAAGTGTTTTAAGAACCTGGGCCTTGGAGTCCACTGCCCAGATTTTAATAAAAATCTAATCCAGGCTCGCTGGAGAAATATCAATAACCTCAGATATGCAGATGATACCACCCTTATGGCAGAAAGCGAAGAACTACTAAAGAGCCCCTTGATGAAAGTCAAAGAGGAGTGTGAGAAAGTTGGCTTAAAACTCAACATTCAGAAACTTAGGATCATGGCATCTAGTCCCATTACTTCATGGCAAATAGATGGGAAAACAGTAAAAACAGTGACACAATTTCTGGGGCTCCAAAATCATTGCAAATGGTGACTGCAGCCATGAAATTAAAAGATGCTTGCTCCCTGGAAGAAAAGTTATGACCAATCTAGACAGCATATTAATAAGCAGACATTACTTTGACAACAAAGATCCATCGTTTTCCAGTGGTCATATATGGGTTCGAGAGTTGGACTCCAAAGAAAGCTGAGTGCCGAAAAAATGATCTTTTGAACCGTGGTGTTGGAGAAGACTCTTGAACGTCCCTTGGACTGCAAGGAGATCCAACCAGTCCATCCTAAAGGAAATCAGTCCTGAATATTCATTGGAAGGACTGATGCTGAAGCTGAAACTCCAGCCACCTGATTCAAAGAACTGACTAATTGGAAAAGGCCCTGATGCTGGAAAAGATTGAAGGTGAGAGAACGGGACGACAGAGGATGAGATGGCTGGATGGCATCACTAACTCAATGGACATGAGTTTGAGTAAACTCTGGGAGTGGTGATGGACAGGGAGGCCTGGTGTGCTACAGTCCATGGGGTCACAAAGAGTTGGACATGAGTGAGCAATTAAACTGAACTAAAGCCAAGCTCTTGACTTGTGATTGGGTAAATTACTTAACTTTCTGCTCCTTAGGACAAGAACATCTCTGAAAAGACTGCCTGAGAATTAAATGACCTCATAAGGTAGAGAACTTAGAATATACTTGTTACATAGTAAGTAAGTGCTCGATAAATGTGATAAGCATGTTACTTGAAAATGTGGAAGTAACACAACAGCAAAGAAATGACTAAAAGTTGCTCTTAGAGCAGGAATAAAAAGCAGATAAAATGGAACTGGATCTGACATTTTCCTTATGTCTAATAGCAACACTATCCAAAAGAATTATGATGCAAGCCATTATGTGGTTTTTAATTTGCTTACATTTAAAAAGATAAAAGAGGTGAAATTAATTTTAATATTTTTATTTACTCCTAGGTATCTAAAAAATCATTTAAAACGTATAATCATTATAAACAAATTTGGTATCTTACATTATTTTGTACCAAGTATTAAAATTCAACATATATAGCACATTTCAATTCAGACTAGCCACATTTTGAGTGTTCAGTAGCCACATGTGGCTAGTGGCTGTCTTACTAAATAATGCAGCCTGCGGTAATATTTAGTTTTTAAAAACAATACACATCCTCAATGGCTGCTAAGTAAAGGAAGAGACAGCCAGCCATATATGCCTCCTGAGGGAAAATATCCATATTTTATACAGTAGTTTATAAAGGAAAAAGAAAAACTGAGCCTGAACCTGATCCAGCTGTTGCATTCCATTACCAATATATAGAAATACAGAGAAAACAACAAGTTAAGTAGCACCTCAAAGATACAATCACCAAAGTACATATGATGGGAAATTCTTAGTGAACAGCAAACCAAAATGGGGAACTTCTGAAATGAAATAAAGGAGGAATCCAAGAATTTTAAAAGATTTATCAATGAATTACACACGTGGTCTATATTTAGATCCTAAGTAGAATTATTAAATAATTTTCATGATATTAAGGAGACAACTAAAAATATAAACACTAGATATTTGATTATTACAAAACTATTCTGACAAATTCTCTTCTAGGTATTTTACTCTTAGGATTACACACTAAGATAATTATGGACAAAATATTTTGGATTTGCTTCAAAATAAAATGCATATTGGAGGAAGTGGTAGGAGTTTAAAATGAAATTGGCCATGAATTGACAGGTATTAAGGAGGCTCATTATAACATTTTATCTACTCTTGTATGTTTTTTACATTTCCTGCCTAAGAGGCTGAAAATAAAAGTACCAGGCATATACATTTTCAAACTAAAAACTTTTTAGAAATACAGGTAGGCTTAAAAAAAAATTAGGGTTAAGTCAATGATTGTGATATATATAATCACTCTGCCCTTCCAACCCAAGCCCAATCTTAATTCCTTCAGACCTGAGGAGAGCTTTTTATTCTTATTTCATAATTCTAGGAGACCAACATTTGTCAATGGTACTGACTTTATAATCTCTTTCCAGCTTATGTGATACTCTCCACAAGGAAGCAGAACTCTAAAAGTCCATTTATAAACTATATGAAATTACTACTTGATAAACCATAGAAGGCTTTAATACTTATCCAAAGGAAGAAAGACTCCAAAAACAACAGAAAGAAGATTCAAAAAAGATAAATTCAAGACACTAGCCAATATAGCTGGAGAATGTATTTTTATTCTTGTAATTTTATACTAGGAAGTCAACATTTAATAATCCATTATTCACAATTGAATTATAAAAATTTTTAATCCTTAAATTGTACATCAATATCCTATGACTCCAAATTTTACCACTCTCCTTCAAGTCTGAAGAAAACAATCATGTAATTTAGTAACTTCTACAGAGAGCAAAGTCCCACTGATATAACATTTAGTCTCAAGTCCTACACTCAGATGAGAATTAAGAACAGCCAGTATCTAACTGGCCTGAAACCTGACTGTGCTCCTGGCTCAGGATTCCTGTAGTAAATCTGTTAAGTCCACACTAAGACACAAAAATAAACTAGGGTGTGTACATCATTTAAAAACTTCACAGTAAAAATAACAAAAATATTACCAAATTTCAACCATATTACAGTTTTCATCCAATTAGCTTTCAAAATGCCTGATTAACTGAATTAAATGCAAGTTTTTTAAATGTTTGCCCAGCATTTCCAAATGGTTATGGAGTATAACTTTTAAAATGTCGAAGTACGCTGTACATATTGCACTTTTCTGCTAGGCTGGGCTAGTATCCTCCATGGCAAGATACCAAAACTACTGAATAAAATACATTTTTAAATCATAGGTAATTGATTCATTTCCCTGAAATCATTATCATCATCATCACCACCAAAACCTTCTAGGATTTTGTAAGATTTGATTCCTTAAATACAATTTTAAAGTTTAACTTAAGGAGGGAAAAAAAAAAGACCCTTACATATTTGACTTATTTCCTTTTTTTGGTCATTCAGTGACCAAAGAGAATTTTAAACTATGTTTCATGTTTTCTGGCTTAATGAAGAGTTAAAATTTCTATTATCCAAATTAAGAAAAATTATACTAATCAGAAGCTATTAATTTTCAAAAGTCTGTCTGTAGGTCCTCTTGGAACCTTTCCAAACTTTCATAAACAACAGATTTTAATCAATTATGTATTAGAATCAAATTAGGTAAGGAAAACATTTTGCAAAAATAAATCACTTCCCAATATGCTTGACAGAAACAAGCTATTCATTTTCATTTGTGTTCCATTGAAGACATTACTGAAATCTGTCCAATGGTTTATTTCCAACTGGTCCACTATGAAATTCTTCGGAATGTTTTAAGATTGGCTGTAGCTAGAGTTCTGACTTCCATTTGGACCCTGCTCTCCTTCACTGTTCAAGTGGGGAAGAAAGAGATTTTACACCAATTAAAAGACTCATTTTCAAAACCCTAGTAAGCCTACTTATTTTTAAAGTTATTCTTTGCTATAGCTCTACAAAACAAAGACATTTCCAATCATAAGATACAGATGTGGAAAAATTAAAATCCAGAAGACTACATTTGGTTTTATGTTTTTATTCTTATGCAACTTGGTACCCTCACACATATAGCAAGCATTCTGGAAGTTATTGTCCATACACACTCAAAAATTTAAATTAGGGTATTTTGTTGTCATTACAGGTATCACTCAACATAGAGATTCTTCTAGACAAATTTCCTATGAAATTAAATTATACATGGAAAATCTTATTCCTACTAATAATGAAAATCAAGTGTTCTTCCAAAAAATCATTGTCCAAAGGCATAATAAAACCATACGTGAATACAGCAAACCTTTAAAAGTCAGAAAGATATATGGTAATTTCCTGGAAAGCACTGAATATTTAAACACTGAAACTGAAAATACCAGTAATTGTGGCAATAGGATAATTGCCTTATCTTGTCCATCAGCATCTTGCAGCTTCAGGCCCTGCAACTAGTGAAGAATCACTCAGGGAATTTCTGCAAAAAATGCATCCAAAGGCAGCTGTTTGAATGACTGCTTTAAACAGCTCCTTGTAAAAGTATTAATTTTTCCAAATGGTAACTGTAACATACCAGATCTACAAATCAATCTTAATGTTATATAACTTATTTTTCTTGATAAATGATTAAGATGGGTAGTTTCCCTTCTAAACTTTGTCCCTTAAAAGAAATGATCTGATGTACACTGACAGGTGAAAACCACTGACTTAAATGAATAGATCCAGTTAAAAAACAATATAACACATAAAAAACCCCACCACAACAAAAAAACCCTTTTAGCACAAGTAACTCATACTTAGCAAAATTATATTATTATGTGCAATGGATCTCTGAGTCACTCGAAAGTCAAAATTATTTATCTTTACAGTATCAGATCAATCATCTAAGTTTTTGAAAAATGATACTGAACTTTATCAACAGGGTAACAGCCACTACTGGGGGAAAAAAGATGGTACAGAGTGAAACTGACATGGAACTACTCCAAAATTCTTTATCCCTGAATTTTACATGGACTTGCCTATCTCTGTTCTGTTTAAACTTATGTAAGTATATAGCCATATGTTGAGGGATACCTGTAATAGACCTGCCATTATATCAGGAAAAGTTACTTAACAGACGATCAGATTAATGTATTTTTTAAAATGAGGTGTCTTCAAAATACTAAGTCACAAGAAAACACATATCATGAAGTTTTAGAAGACATTTTATAAAAAATAGCATACTCTATTAAAAATATGATAATGCCTAAGAAATATATAATTAAATAAAAGCAATAATTAAACTCTACAAAGTACCTGTTTGGAGGAGGTTTTGGTTTCGGCATCTTACTAAGAATAGTTGCCATCTCTTTTCTCTCATCAAAATTTTTCCACTGTTCATACAACTTTAAAATAACCCTGATTATTTCCAAAATCTAGAAGAAAATATTTGAAAAGTTCTCAGTGGCAATATCAAGCAACATATGATATATAAAGAACACACATCGCATCGTAGACATCATTGAGGAAACAGTGAAAAGATAGTCTCTATCCTTTAGATTAGGTTAGTCAATGCCAGTAAATGTGAAAGCACATGTATGCTAGGTCTTATCCATCTGTGCTGTTGGTTTCCTTCTATCTACTGATACCTTAAACCAAAACAGAACAGTGAGGTACTAGGAACAAAAGTCTAAATCATTAAAGAGAATACCACTATAGAGCATGTGTATTCTCAAGTCATATCCAACTTTTGCCACCCAACACATGTATGCTAGGTCTTATCCATCTGTGCTGTTGGTTTCCTTCTATCTACTGATACCTTAAACCAAAACAGAACAGTGAGGTACTAGGAACAAAAGTCTAAATCATTAAAGAGAATACCACTATAGAGCATGTGTATTCTCAAGTCATATCCAACTTTTTGCCACCCAATGGACTGTAACCTGCCAGGCTCCTCTGTCCATGGGATTCTCTAGGCAAGAATACTGGAATGGGTTGCCATTTCCTCCTCCAGGGGATCTTTCTGACCCACGGATCAAACCAGTGTCTCCTGCATTGGCAGGCAGATTCCTTACTACCGAGCCACCTGGGAAACCCTACTACAGAGTACACTCCTCTAAAACCATTGTTTCAAAATTTAATGAGAGGTAGTGTACCAAAGACTTTGTTTTGATTCTCTACTAACTACAAATGAGTTAAGGTGCTCAAAAACCAGCAGCTACAAATCTATCAAGTCCAGTTTCCAAATTAGATCTTTCTTTTTCCCCTGAGTAAATCTATCCTTGGACTGATTCTAGAACATTTCAGCAAAAAAAGGTAGAAAAAAGGGCAACAATCCAATGTCAGGAGATAGGCTGTGTTACTGGAGTTTACAGTAGTATTACAATAGTCAGTAGGTAGCTTTTAAAATAATTTTGGCCATTAGAGATTGCTTTGCAACCAGTCAAACTCTAAGTTTACCATTCTATGTAATCCTAAACTGAAGGGAAATATAACCTAAATGGTCACAATCAATTCTTCTTGCCAACATATTTCTTAACATTTTTTTTTTAAACCAAAAAGTACTCATTGCCTGGCTGACATCATGAAATTTTAGGCACAGGTAAATAAATATGACATTAACTTCAAAATGTTCAAGTTCATATTCAGTTAAGGGAATTCTAAAGATTACCTTCTCCATATCCACAGAAAGCTCAGCAAACCACTGTCTGGCATCTTTCTGCTGTACAACACAGGCTACATGCAGGCAAGCTAGAGAGAAAATGAGACACAAATTCCATGTTTAACTGCACATGGAATGTATGGAGTCAGAAAGATATTCATTCACATATGTGTATTTTATTATAGTCTTTTTAAAAATTATACAGATTCATATAATTTATTAATTATATGACCATCCCATCAATTTAATCTTACAGGGAGGAAAAATTACTGGGTGATATATATATATAATTTTTGTTTTTAATGTTCTTGACACCTGTTCCTCATGGTGAGCATGAGGTGAGCTAGTCATGGTGCAGTTGCCTTGAGAATTAGGGCATGTCAGAGAGGAAAAAGTCCACTGAGAAAATGAGCACAGGGGAAGAATCCCTGAACAGTAGTACAAAGTAGTGGTCAAAATGCACCCAGAAGTCAGAGTGACAAAAAAACAAACCAGAAAAACCAGCCAATCTATGCAATGATAAATTTCAACACTACTCTGTTTTGGTATTTCAATTAAAAGCATGTATGGCAGAACCAATACAGTACTGTGAAATGGAATAAAGCATTAAACAAAAATTTTTTTAAAAAGCAGAAAAAAAAAATAAATTAAAACATGGATGAAAAAAAATAAATTGATTTTAATATCAAAAAAAAAAAGCAGTGTTACTTCTGCTTTTTCAAGTCATTAGCAAATGATCAAGTTAGGTGAAAACTGGGCATTCTATACAGAATTCAGTGTTGTAATCCAACAGAGCTGAGGGGAAAAAAAATGTAATAAACTATATACAATGTATTTATATACATTACTTATAATACAAACTAACAAAGATAATGAAAGAGCCCAAAGATGACAATCTAAATCATAACTTTGCCTACTGTAATTTTTCCCAAGCAGCCTGCCTACCCTGATCCCACACAGGCTTATTATATTCCCTGGTCAAGTTAACCATATGACTTTGTTAAGAGTGACATTCTAGGCAAAGAGCAACTCAAAAGTGAAACAACATACTAGTTGCCCCAAGTTAAACAAAGTTACAAAGTAGGGCTTCATCCAAGATGAACTGAAAGGCCAAAGGTCAGAATTATAAAAATAGGTAAAAAAACACAGTGGAAAATGCCATTTCAGGGCATACACAGAGTAAACTAGGGACAAAGACATCCTAAACAAAGACTCAGGTGATGCAGGGAGTATGAAGTTGGGGAGCATGTCACTAAAGAGATGATATCTAAGCTGACTTTTTACAAAAGGTAGGAGTGGAGCAGAGAATGACAGGTATATAAAATGCTAAAACAAAGCTATGGATTTTATCCAGAAGTTGGGATCAAACTGCCAACATCCACTGGATCACTGAAAAAGCAAGAGAGTTCCAGAAAAATATCTATTTCTGCTTTATTGACTATGCCAAAGCCTTTGACTGTGTGGATCACAATAAACTGTGGAAAATTCTGAAAGAGATGGGAATACCAGACCACCACCACCTAACCTGCCTCTTGAGAAATCTAGATGCAGGTCAGGAAGCAACAGTTAAAACTGGACATGGAGCAACAGACTGGTTCCAAATAGGAAAAGGAGTATGTCAAGGCTGTATATGTCACCCTGCTTATTTAACTTATATGCAGAGTACATAATGAGAAATGCCGAGCCAGATGAAGCACAAGCCGGAATCAAGATTGCCGGGAGAAATATCAATAACCTCAGATATGCAGATGACACCACCCTTATGGCAGAAAGCAAAGAAGAACTAAAAAGCCTCTTGAAAGTGAAAGAGGAGAGCGAAAAAGTTGGCTTAAAACTTAACATTCAGAAAACTAGGATCATGGCATCCGGTCCCATTGCTTCATGGCAAATAGACAGGCAAACAGTAGAAACAATGACAGACTTTATATTTGGGGGCTCCAAAATTACTGTAGATGGTGACTGCAGCCATGAAATTAAAAGATGCTTGCTCCTTGGAAGAAAAGTTATGACCAACCTAGACAGCATATTAATAAGCAGAGACATTACTTTGACAACAAAGGTCCATCTAGTCAAAGCTATAGTTTTTCCAGTAGTCATGTATGGATGAGAGTTGGGACTACAAAGAAAGCTGAGCGCCGAAGAATTGATGTTTTTGAATCGTGGTGTTGGAGAAGACTCTTGAGAGTTCCTTGGACTGCAGGGAGATCCAACCAGTCCATCCTAAAGGAGACCAGTCCTGAGTGTTCATTAGAAGGACTGATGCTGAGGCTGAAACTAAAATACTTTGGCCACCTCATGCGAAGAGTTGATTCATTGGAAAAGACCCTGATGCTGGGAGGGATTGGGGGCAGAAGGAGAAGGGGATGACAGAGGATGAGATGGCTGGATGGCATCACCGACTCAATGGACATGAGTCTGAGTGAACTCTGGGAGTTGGCGATCGACAGGCATGCCTGGTGTGCTTCAGTCCATGGGGTCACAAAGAGTCGGACACAAATGAGTGATTGAACTGAACTGGGAGGAGCACTGAAAGATTTAACTGGGGCACAAATTCTGCATTTTAAAAAAGTTCTCCTAGTGAGTAGAAGCCAGGAGCATCCCACCCCAGCGGTCATGACCAAAACCATCTCCAGACACTGCCACACATCCTGTGGGGAGCAACATTATCCCTGGTTGAGAACCTCTAGCCCTGCTCAAGTGTGGAGGACAGACTGGCTCTCTGAGAACAGGGATGTTAGAAGCCAATTAGTCAGGATGAGATAGCTGTAACAATCTGGATAAAAATGAGAAGATAGCTATGAGATTACTTAAGAGAGACACAATAGGTGTTGGTTACCAGCTAGAAGAGGTATCGAGGGAGATAAAAGAGCCTGACTACTGGGTTTCCAACTAACTAGTCCTATTCATCAACATAACAAAGATATTCAAAAGTATATTTTGGAGCAAACTGTTGAGTTCAGTCCTAATCAAGAGTCTGAGGGCCAGTGAGATGCCAAAGGAAGCTATCCAAAAGGCACAGTTTGATATAAAGACCAGTTCAGGAGCAAATCTTGGTTGAATAAATAAATTTAAATATTTTAACACATAGAGACAGCAGAATCAATAAGCCTGCCTGGGGAAGAACAAAAACAGCATGGATGACAGAGATGTGGCACACAGCCTTCCTACCCCTGCAGATCGCAGCGTTCCTCCCCACTGAACCCAGACGCCAGTTCAGAATCCTTCCAAACACAGGACTTCCAGCGAGCCTCCAGTACTCTAAAAGTAGAACCTATTTGCCATCCCTCATGTAAGAAGGCTCAGAAACATAAACATTAAAGGGGTAACTGAATATAGAGAAACCAATGAAAATAAGTCTGAACTGGTGAAAGTATAAGGAGGAAATCAAGAAGACAAGAGTTATGGAAAGACAGAAAGGAAACAGAAACTAACAAGTCCCTAACATATTGCAGGCATTATTTAAAAGAAAGCTTGTTTAATTCTTGTAACAAATTTACACAGTTTTTAGTACTGCCCACATTTTATAATTAAGGAAACAAACTCAGAAAGGGTTAGGTAATTTTCCCACAAATGTAAATTAAAGGAAGTTTAAACCTAAAACATCTGTTTTATTAGTAATTTATGACAGTACTGCCTTTCACAGATAAAAATGACAGAATGGTGGCTAACTTTCCCTCCAGCAAGGCACTAAGGACCACAAAAGACTCCTTTACTTGACCTCTGAGGACTTAAACTGGGTTCAGGAAATGAAAGACTTAATTTTATATAAATATAAACTAATGTTAAAAGCCTTAATTCCAAACTTCTCTGCAGAAAAACTCAGATACTCGTTAAAATTATTTTAAGCAATTAAAAAAAAAAAACTTAACAAAAAAGGGGGGTGGGGGGGAAATAATCCTGATTTGTGACAGTTGCAGTTCATATTATTGAAAGTTCACATGCAAGGAATAGTCTATTACTTCAAGGAACATAAAAACATAAAGCACAATAGGGTGAAATTTCTTTTAGGATGACCTAAATAGGTTTATAATAATTTAGCTAATAAAGGTACACCACGTTTACATACCTAAAGCTATCATGAAAGGAGGATACAGTAGGCAAAGATCCGTTCTGTAGGTATCATTCACTATCCTCCTACAGAAATGTAAATCATAATATTACTGAAAAAAAAAAAAAACAAAAAAAGGGGGGGGGGGGGGGGGGAAATAATCCTGATTTGTGACAGTTGCAGTTCATATTATTGAAAGTTCACATGCAAGGAATAGTCTATTACTTCAAGGAACATAAAAACATAAAGCACAATAGGGTGAAATTTCTTTTAGGATGACCTAAATAGGTTTATAATAATTTAGCTAATAAAGGTACACCACGTTTACATACCTAAAGCTATCATGAAAGGAGGATACAGTAGGCAAAGATCCGTTCTGTAGGTATCATTCACTATCCTCCTACAGAAATGTAAATCATAATATTACTGAAAGCAGAGTTACTTCATGATTGTACATTTCCCTCCAGAGAGGGCCAGATTTTCCCTATCTGTATATATTTTTATCTCTTTTATATTACTTTAACAGACATAAAGGTGAAAACATCAAAGGAGAAAGATGGATACATGAATGTGACAATAAGCCAACTTATTGAATAAAATTACAGTTAAATATATTTAAATTTTTAAAACTTCATAATAAATTTTAATATTTTTTTCTAAAATTAGAAAATCAGTTAGGAAAATAGAAATTATACAAATATTAGTATGTTGAATACCACCCAAAATATTCTGGTTA
>SJYC01084381.1:0-10079 GCA_006408675.1 Madoqua kirkii | reverse complement strand
GTTCTTCTGTGTATTCTTGCCACCTCTTCTTAATATCTTCTGCTTCTGTTAGGTCCATACCATTTCTGTCCTTTATTGAGCCCATCTTTGCATGAAATGTTCCCTTGGTATCTCTAATTTTCTTGAAGAGATCTCTAGTCTTTCCCATTCTGTTGTTTTCCTCTATTTCCTTGCATTGATTGCTGAGAAAGGCTTTCTTATCTCTCCTTGCTATTCTTTGGAACTCTGCATTCAGATGCCTATATCCTTCCTTTTCTCCTTTGCTTTTCACTTCTATTCTTGTCACAGCTATTTTTAAGTCCTCCTCAGACAGCAATTTTGCTGTTTTGCATTTCTTTTCCATGGGGATGGTCTTGATCCCTGACTCCTGTACAATGTTACTAACCTCTGTCCATAGTTCATCAGGCACTCTATCAGATCTAGTTACTTAAATCTGTTTCTCACTTCCACTGTATAATCATAAGGGATTTTATTTAGGTCAAAATCAAATAGTGCAGATGGTGATTACAGCCATGAAATTAAAAGACACTTACTCCTTGGAAGGAAAATTATGACCAACCTAGATAGTATATTGAAAAGCAGAGATATTACTTTGTCAACAAAGGTCCATCTATTCAAGGCTATGGTTTTTCCAGTGGTCAAGTATGGATGTGAAAGTTGGACTGTGAAGAAAGCTGAGTGCCAAAGAATTGATGCTTTTGAACTGTGGTGTTGGAGAAGACTCTTGAGAGTTCCTTTGACTGCAGGGAGATTCAACCAGTCTATCCTAAAGGAGATTAGTTCTGGGTGTTCATTGAAGGACTGATGCTGAAGCTGAAACCCAATACTCTGGCCGCCTCATGCAGAGTTGACTCATTGGAAAAGACTTCGATGCTGGGCGGGATTGGGGGCTGGAGGAGAAGGGGATGACAGAGCATGAGATGGCTGGATGGCATCACCGACTTGATGGACATGAGTCTGAGTGAACTCCAGGAGTTGGTGATGGACAAGGAGGCCCGGCGTGCTGCAATTCATGGGATCTCAAAAAGTCTGACATGACTGAGTGACTGAACTGAACAGAACTGAAAAAGTAGTTAGGATATCTCTGGTGGAATGCAGCAATTTACAAAAGCTGTTAAAATGTCTAAATACCCCAGCTTATCTGGATGCAAAAGGTGATGAGCCATGTAAGTTTGCTGGTGGCTTTTTTTTTTTCTCTGATACTTAAACTTCCTTTATAAGTTTAGGAATATTCTTTCTCAGTCCTTACTACACACATAATTTGAACTCACTGATATTAAATCAGTCTGAAGATTCCCAGTGAAGGAAAGTTACACAGCTCAAAACTCCCCTCCGGGTTCTCCCCAGCATTCTATGCAAAACAAAGAATTCTCACAACAAAAGAAAAAAAAATTTACAGTAAGGTTGATTATGCCCAGCTCCCAGCTGGTCCCAGCCTCTGCCCAATCTCCAGAATTCCTTGCTCCAGCCTTTTAAGAGATAACAACTCTGAACAACCTTGGAGAAGAACAGACACTCTAAAGACAGTAGATTTCCACATATATGCCTGTATAATGGAGAAAGAAATGACAACCCACTCCAGTGTTCTTGCCTGGAAAATTCCATTGACAGAGGAGCCTGGTAGGCTGCAGTCCACGGGGTCACTACTGAGCGACCTACCTTTCACTTTTCACTTTCATGCATTGGAGAAGGAAATGGCAACCCACTCCAGTGTTCTTGCCTGGAGAATCCCTGGGATGAAGGAGCCTGGTGGGCTGCCGTCTGTGGGGTCACGCAGAGTCGAACACGAGTGAAGTGACTTAGCAGCAGCAGCAGCAGCCTGTAATATATTTACTCTTTTCTTGGGTTAGTGCAGTAGCTCACTAATCTGACTGCTGCCCCTTCTAGCCTCATTAAAGGTGATCTGTTCCTGTAAAGTGCTGGTCTCCTTCTTTTTCCAAACCTCGTCTTCTCTAACTCCTTTACCCTACACCCAGGACCAAGAAACGGAACATTCCCAAGAAGATCCTCCAGAACAAAAAAATATCTAAATAATAAACATCCTAAGCCTAGCCAGTGTGGACCAATTACAGAAGCCTGTCTGAATTGTGATTTTAACTAAAAGTTTACACCAAGTTACTGCATTAGTTTACTTAAGAAAGAAGGTATTTAAGGAAGGGAAATTTCTGAAATATATAAATGGAGGTCAGAAGGATCAAATTTGGCAAGGTGTGTGTTTGAGTTTACTATTGCTGCTATAACAAATGACCATAAACTTGGTGATATGAAACTGCACGCATTTATTATTTTACAGTTCCAGTGGTCAGAAGTCCTAAATTCATGGGTCTCTCACTGGGGCTAAAGTCACAGAGTCACCGGGACTGTGTTCCTGCCTAAAAGCTCTACAGGAGAATTTTTTGTTGTCTTTTCCAACTTCTAAAGGTTGCCCACATACCTTGGCTCACAGCCCCCTTTCATTTTCAAAGCCAGCAATGGCCAATTGATTCACGTAACATCACTCCAACAGTGACTCTTCTGCCTCCCTTTTCTGCATTTAAAATACTCTGTGATTACTACGTTGGGTACACCTGAATAAGCTGGATTCTTTATTTTAAATTCAACCTATTAGCAATCTCAACTCCATTTTCAGACTCAATTTTCCTTTGCCCTGTAACTCAAGATTTGATCGCGGGCCCACCCACTCACCTCCTATTGTGTGCCTGGTTCATAACAGGGGGTCGAGGACTGTGGACCTAATTTATTCACAGGTGTTTGAGGATTAGGATGTGGACGTCTTTGGATGGGGTGTGCCATTCCAACTTCTGTAATGCCTTCCAATTATTCAATGGCTCTGCCTCACGGTCGTAAGTATCTAGGCTCTTCAACAAGTATGGTCTTAGAGTGAAGTGATGCCTCAAAGTGAAATAGCTTAATAGCCCTCGCTCCTACTGATTTTTAACTGTGTACTTACTAAGTAATCCTCCAGTAATAATTTGGCTTTTCACATGGATTTGCCTATAGAAACATAATGCTCTGACTAGTGAACAAAAGTATTTGGTCAGTTTGGCAATTATTATTATTCTCATAGATTAACAAATTTATACTGGCTTTTTAACATATGAATTTCTGTGTGTTTGGTTAATGTGTGTCCACATCTAAGAGATGGTCTAGACTTAGTAGACTGGCAGCTCAGGTTTCTGAATCTGTGAGAATAAAAACCAGATTGTAAAACTCTGAAGAACTCCATCTGTCTCAGTAATCTTCCCAAATGATTGAAATCTGACTTTAATATATTTTTCAAACTCATACTCAAAATGGATCTCACAATCTGGCTGTGGACTGAAAGGCTCTCCTAATTGCTCCCATCACATCCTTTACTCCTGGAACACTGGCTAATTTCCTTCAATGAATGAATCTTTTCATTCATTCTTTTTTCAAATTTGTGTGTTTTAATTAGACTCTTTTGATTGCTAATGTTCCTTTCAGAAATGTACAGTTCACTATACAAAGAAACATGAATTGACAATAGAACTGTAACTAGAAAACTATGCAAGATTAAGGCACGCTTCTTTTTTAATTATCTTTTTAAACTAGGTTTCATTTTAGACTTGCTTAAAAAGTTGAAATATAGGTGATTTACAATGTTATGTTAATTTCTGCTGTACAGCGGAGTGATTTAGTTATACATATACATCAGATCAGTTCAGTTCAGTTCAGTCGCTTGGTTGTGTCTGACTCTTTGCAACCCCATGAGTCGCAGCACACCAGGCCTCCCTGTCCATCACCAACTCCCGGAGTTCAGTCAGACTCACGCCCACTGAGTCAGTGATGCCATCCAACCATCTCATCCTCGGTCGTCCCCTTCTCCTCCTGTCCCCAATCCCTCCCAGCATCAGAATGTGATGTGGCCAAAGTGCTGGAGTTTCAGTTTCAGCATCATTCCCTCCAAAGAAATCCCAGGGCATACCTTCTTTTCTTAAAAATACTTTTCCATTATGGTTTATTATAGGATACTGAATATATTTCCCTTTGATATACAGTAGGATCGTGTTGTTTATCCACTCTATATGTAGTAGCTTACATCTGCTAACCCCAACCTCCCACTATATCTTCCTCCCCAGCTCCATCCCCCTTGGCAACAAGTCTGTCTCTATGTCTGTGAATCTGTCTGTTTCACAGATAGGTTCATTTGTGTTATATTTTAGATTCCACATATAAGTGATATCATATGGTATTTGTTTTTCTCTGACTTCACTTAACATGATAATCTCTGGTTGCAACCATGTTACTGCAGCTATTTTATTCTTTTTATGGCTGAGTAGTACAGGGTACAGGGGGAGCCTGGTGGGCTGCCATCTATGGGGTCGCACAGAGTCGGACACAGCTGAAGCGACTTAGCAGCAGCAGCAGTACTCCATTGTAAATATGGATCACATCTTCTTTCTCCTTTCATCTGTTGATGGACTTTGAAGTTGTTTCCGCATCTTGGCTATTGTGAATACTGCTGCTATGAACATAGGAGTGCCTGTATCTTTTTAAGTTATAGTTTTGTCTGGATATATGCCGAAGAGTGGGATTGCTGGGTCATATGGTAATTCTATTTTCAGTTTTCTAAGAAACCGCTATACTCTTTTCCATCGTGGCTTCACCAACTTACATTCCCACCAACAGTGTAGGAGGGTTCCCTTTCTTCACACCTTCTCCAGCATATTTTATTTGTAGACATTTTAATGATGGCCATTCTGACTGGTGTGAGGTGGTATTTCATTGCAGTAGTTTCTCTAATAATTAGCAAACTTGAGCATCTTTTCATGGAGGCTTACTTTTTTCTTATGTTTTCTTGTTTCCAGGTAGCCTGTGGAGTTCCCTTCATTCTCTGCCCACTTCCTAGTCTCTGCTCACTGTAACTAATTTTTGTGCTTTTCAGCTTTTCCTTACTTTGAACTTTTCTTTACATTGAACTTAGCTTCCACTCTATTTCATTCACCATTTCTATTCTGGTTTATTCATATACATAGAGGTCACACACCAAAAATATTTTTCAGGGATTCCACACCATACAGCTAGGGGCAGTCCTGATTAGAATTACCATGACTGGCTAAGAGGATGATCCTTAACCTTGACTGTTTTAGAGTTTACCGGTGGCGGGGATGGGGACTGGGAGGGTTCCTAAAACATCGTATTTCTCAAGCTTTACTTCCAACCAAAATCTTCTGTAGAACTAATTTAGTCTCTGCTCACTGTAACTAATTTTTGTGCTTTTCAGCTTTTCCTTACTTTGAACTTTTCTTTACATTGAACTTAGCTTCCACTCTATTTCATTCACCATTTCTATTCTGGTTTATTCATATACATAGAGGTCACACACCAAAAATATTTTTCAGGGATTCCACACCATACAGCTAGGGGCAGTCCTGATTAGAATTACCATGACTGGCTAAGAGGATGATCCTTAACCTTGACTGTTTTAGAGTTTACCTGTGGCGGGGATGGGGACTGGGAGGGTTCCTAAAACATCGTATTTCTCAAGCTTTACTTCCAGACCAAAATCTTCTGTAGAACTAATGTACATATACATGTATTTATATGACTGTATATGTATTTATAATACCTATACAGTGTATATGGAGAAGGAAATGGCAACCCACTCCCGTGTTCTTACCTGGAGAATCCCAGGGACAGGGGAGCCTGGTGGGCTGCCATCTATGGGGTTGCACAGTCGGACACGACTTAAGCAACTTAGCAGCAGCAGCAGCATACAGTGTATATGTATTATGTATTGAGAAGGCACGGAAAAGGCAATGGCACCCCACTCCAGTACTCTTGCCTGGGAAATCCCATGGATGGAGAAGCCTGGTAGGCTGCAGTCCATGGGGTCACTAAGAGTCGGACACGACTGAGCGCCTTCACTTTCCCTTTTCACTTTCATGCATTGGAGAAGGAAATGGCAACTTACTCCAGTGTTCTTGCCTGGAGAATCCCAGGAACGGGGGAGCCTAGTGGGCTGCCTGCCGTCTATGGGGTCACACAGAATCGGACACAACTGAAACGACTTAGCAGCAGCAGCAGCATATTTTACTTAATCCTATTGACATGCCTATTGAGTAGTATTATTGGGCTCTTTTTATGGATAAGCAAATAGGCTGAAAAGTTAAACAACCAGCTCAGGTCTACAAATGTAGTATGGTGGAGCAAGAATGCAACACCAGTCTGCGTGTCTGGAGTGGGTATGACTTCTGTATTATATAAACAGTGCCAAGAAGGGACAAACCAAGTACTCGTCAACACTGAACATATTAAGGACCAGCAAATATCACACTCCCACAGGCCCTCACACAGTACTGAACACTTTACTAATGATGCCTCAATAAATACTTATGATTAATTTTTAAATGTCCTTGTTGAAACAGAACTATACTGTTCATGAATAGTGGGCAGAGCACTGAATAGAACAATAGACCCAGATGTTAACAAGCGCTCTTCTGTTTACTAAGTATGTGGCCTTGGACAAATTAGTTGTCGGAGGCTGAGCTTTAGTGTCAGAATAATGGTTCTTGGTGGCTAGTTGTCACGGTTGGTGAGCAGTAGCCGAGCCAAGGTGCTACAGAATCTTCTATCTCTCCATTATATTACTAAGAGGACCATAAGTTCAGTTCAGTTCAGTTCAGTCACTCAGTCGTGTCCGACTCTTTGCGACCCTATGAATCGCAGCACGCCAGGCCTCCCTGTCCATCACCAACTCCCGGAGTTCACTCAGACTCGTGTCCATCGAGTCAGTGATGCCATCCAGCCACCTCATCCTTTGTCGTCTCCTTCTCCTGCCCCCAATCCCTCTCAGCATCAAAGTCTTTTCCCATGAGTCAACTCTTCACGTGAGGTGGCCAAAGTACTAGAGTTTCAGCTTTAGCATCATTCCTTCCAAAGAGGACCATAAGTACCGCTTTACGCAGGCAGTTTGAAAATAAGCTTCCAGCAAAACAAAAGCTGTTTCAGGAGGATAATGGAATTCCAGTGCATCTGAAGGGTAGGATAGCTGATGCCCTCCTATACAGAACCACCATGGTTCTTACAGTTGGTGAAACAGCAGATGCCATATATCAGCTGGCTGAGGTTTCTTTTCCCAAGAAGCAGGACTGACTTCAGTTTATCTTCCCAGCAATCACTTGGTTCAATTCCATTTAGCTCTGTGTGCACCAGTAAATCTGATACACAACTGAGTTCTTTGAGTCAGTATTTATTGACTTGTACTAACTGCCATCAATAAAGCAGTCTTTACCATGAAAAAAACAAGTCAGAATAACAATACCAGCTGGGCCTGCTTTCCAGTGTTGGACAACATATGGAGGTGATCTTTGGAAAACATGATTTGTTGAACGAATGAAAGGCTTTACAGTCTCAAATTCTAAGCTCAAGAAGTCCATTTAACTTCTGCTATACTAACTGAGATAATAAACATTGTTTTGTAAGCCAGTTGGAGACAGTTTGAGGCAGGCTTTTCTGTACCTGTAGCCAAAAGCATCCTGACTGATACCTGACAGATCCTAGACTACATAAGTCCTTGTGGTTCTAAAATTTTGTGTTTTTGAGGAATTGAGAGAGTCGCATTGAAACACACCCATATGGAAAGTAGACAGCTAGTGGGGAGTTGCTGCATGACATAGGGAGTTCAACCCAGTGCTCTGTGACAGCCTAGAGGGGTGTGATGGGATAGGGGTGACAGGGAAGTTCAACAGGGAGGGGGATATATGTGTACTTATGGCGGATTTGCACTATCATATGGCAGAAACCAACACAGCATTGTAAAGCAATTTTCCTCCAATTAAAAATTTTTTAAATTGAAAATAAAATTTTATGTTCTTGATGCTTACATTGTCTCTTTTGGTATAAAGATGCAAGCTATGAAATCAATTGCTCTAACCTAGAAATTGATATTTTTTAATATTAATACAAGCTTCCCTTGTAGCTCAGTCCGATTTTGATTTGACTCTGCCAAGTGCTGGTTTGCTGTTCAGATTGACAGCGAGGTAGCTGCCAATAACATAAGTCCCTAGAATTCAGAGGGACTCATGACACTACTACTTTCTTACTTTTCTTTTTTCAGGAGGAAGTAACCCTTTCCCAGTTGCTTCTTAGCAGAAGGCCTCTCATTTCTTGGTTGGGCCACAGGCCAGAGATGCAGAATTACATCTTACATACCTTACATACCAATTAAATCGGTATAAAGGGATCCTGGTCATCTTTGGAGCTGGGAATATCTACCTCCTCTGAGTCATGTGGTGTTGGATGGTCAACTGAATAAAACTGGAGTTGCTTTTGAAAGGCAGAAATAGATGCTGAGCTTGCTGTTCCATCGCTAAGTTGTGTCTGATGCTCTGTGACCTCATGGACTGCAGCATGCTAGGCAATTATTATTCATTTTGCAGATAAGAAAATAATGGCCTGGAGAATACATATAATGTATTCATGTTACAAACTGAGAGCCATTTAGCCCAGTATATTTAGTCCAACATTACTTACAATTTTTTCCCAGTGATTAAAAAAAAAATCAATGTCACTCAGTTCATACTTATATTTGCAAATGAAGAGAAACTTTCCCTGAGTGTCTAAAGTTGAATGAAAGCTGAAACAACAAATCAGTTTGGCTTTGTACTTCCTCAGGGAAGACATATCTGATCTTGCCATGTGCCCACCACAGACTCCTCTTAGGACTTTTCATAGAGTTTTTATTTGTATGATTGCTTCATTGTAAGTTGTTCCTTTTATTAAATACCATAATTGAACACTCAACAAGAAAATGCATAAATCAATCCTGAAATTTTCTTTTAAATCCTCAAATCATGATATCTTTTTAAACTCTGCTGTGTTTTCCAGTATGAGTAGATGGTGCTATTGGTAGATGGTAGCTACGAGGTAGGTGCTACTAGACATGGTCTCAGGTCCTGAGATAGCGGGGGAAGGTAAACATGTAAAAATATCAATATGAGATAGTTTATGTCATATGTTAGATGAACACTACAGATAATAAGTATCATAATAAGATTTTAGGAAAGTTTAGGGAGACAACAATGATATTTGGAGATTATTTCATAAAGAATGGAAAATGTGGGCTGAAAATGGAAGGAAAGGTGGAACTTACATCAGTGGAAAGGAGTGATTCCTATCCAGGAAGGTGAATCAAGAAAAAGGATTTGATTTCTTTTAGGAGCAAAAGATAGATGAGTTTACTGAAGGTGTTTTATTATTGAGAGCGAGGGAGACTGAGATGATAGACTATTTGGAGAGCTACTGAAGCTTTCAGAGCAGGATTTTGACATAAAGGAATCAATATTTACAAAGATTAATTTGAAAACCATGTGTAGGATGAAACCCAAAGAAGAAAATGTGCAGTTAGGTGGTATTGAAACTCAACTATAAATAAATATTCAAAAAATAAATGAAAAAAAATGGGTGTAAAAGGAAAGATTAAACAATTTTGAAGAATGAAGACAGGACAAGATAACTGATTGAATATAGGTGGTAAGATAACCTGGAAGCAAAACTTTCAGGTGCTGAGATTTGAAAAATGATGGAATCCATTAAGAGAAATAGCAAAGTCCAGAAGTGAGTTCTCTTTTTCAGAAATGATTAGTTTTGTGTTAAGTGGTCTGGTAGAAAGTAAAGAGGAACTCAAAAGCCTCTTGCTGAAAGTGAAAGAGGAGAGTGAAAAAGTTGGCTTAAAGCTCAACATTCAGAAAACGAAGATCATGGCATCCGATCCCATCACTTCATGGGAAATAGAGATGGGGAAACAGTGGAAATAGTGTCAGACTTTATTTTGGGGGCTCCAAAATCACTGCAGATGGTGACTGCTGCCATGAAATTAGAAGACACTTAGTCCTGGGAAGAAAAGTTATGACCAACATAGATAGTATATTCAAAAGCAGAGACATTACTTTGCCGACTAAGGTCCATCTAGTCAAGGCTATGGTTTTTCCTGTGGTCATGTATGGATGTGAGAGTTGGACTGTGAAGAAGGCTGAGCGCTGAAGAATTGATGCCTTTGAACTGTGGTGTTGGAGAAGACTCTTGAGAGTCCCTTGGAGTGCAAGGAGATCCAACCA